>CM052123.1:2004190-2052404 GCA_028454245.1 Halictus quadricinctus
AAAAAATATACGATGATTGAAAGTAATCAAAACAAAAGTTCCGGCATCGATATTTTTCGTGCAACCAACATAAAAGTCCCGTCGACGATATTGGTTACGTCATAACCAAAACAAAACTGAGACATCGCTAACGGTTAACGGTGTTAAAAAATAATTCTCATCAGCGATAATGGTTACTCGTAACCGAAAAATTGTAACCATAACAAATAAATCTTAAATTTTTGTAATCATTTCATTTTTCGAAAAATTTCTGCAATATTTAGTAACACCTGACTTCTATTTGAGTAAAATTTTTAATTTTTTTAGTGATTTTTTCGGATAAATTTAAAAAATAACTGTTTGTTTTGGTCTCTGGTAATAACTAATTACATTTAATCGGAACATTAAAGGAAAAAATAAAAGGTATGTTTATTGCACTTCAAACAAAAGGAAGACTTCATCCAGACGTAGAACCTAAACATTTTTAAATGGAATTTATATTTAATCTATTTTTAATTTATAATTTGTTTTGTGTAATATAACTACTTTTTCTTTAATCATTTTTTGTGGATACCAAAATTATAACGGATAAACTATCTACAGTATATATGTAATAACGAACTAAAGGTTGCGAAGATTAATATGTATGTATTTAAAGAGGAATCATCAATGAAATTAAACTAAACCAATTTACATATTTACATCATATTATATTATATTATATTATATTTATATCATATTTTGTAACATATATTCTAGAAATATTTTTTCCGTTAGATGTACAGTTTACCATATCATAATTAATTAACATTAGTTATTCTCAACAAGTGTTCTCAAATATTTTTTTAATTCATAAATAGACTTTTGTTCGAAAAGTTATATTGTTAGAAAAGTGTATGCACGGTGAATAGACATCTTTGTTTCAACTTCCAAACTGTAATATTCACGGTGCGTATTTAATTATTCAAGTGTATTTGCATTCGTCGTTTCCTATGTCGCATCATTAATTTCAGGAATTACGCACAAGTACCGTGAGCGCAATTTTAATGTAGAATACAAAAGACGTAGTCTCGATTTTATTATGTTGAGGAGAAACAGCTTTGAGAACAACAGAAATACCAACGGAAGATAAAATATTTGCAATTCAGGTTCTCACGTTCCAAACGAGCCGTTGAATTCTAAGTGGGTGATTGATGTATTCACTTTACACGTGTTATTTTCAACTTTGCTGAGCAGTACTTTGCAGTTGAATTTAAATCATCGTTAATAAATGTATATGTACATACACGCATATGTAACTTCCTGTTATTTTTATCCTACCATGTTCACAATTTATTAAAAATATAATTAAAATAATAATGAAATGATATGAATCATAATGATATGAAAGATATGAACGATATTGTGGGTAAGGTCTATAAGTGATCAACACTTGTGTTGACGAAATGATTTTAATCTCTCTTTACATTGAATGTCCGCGTGTTGACAATTTTCGAGATGTCTAAGGACGACGCTCGACTGACTCCAACTGACTGCGTTAACTTAGTCCTAACGCCGTCGTTTGCCCTGGTAAAAATCTTAAACAACCCTGATTGGCTAACCCACGCTTTGGGTTCTTCCAATCAGAGCTGTTCTTTACTTCGTCTCACCCCTGTTCCTTCCGCCCTTGGCGTGTTTGTTTTCGGAACGGCGAGATGATCGGAGAGGATGATGGGACTTTCCTCCGGGCCACCCACGCCTGACCCAAGTGTCGATAGACCGTTGGGTCTGCTTCAAGTACCCTTCAGTTCGTCTCTTAATTTACGACGGTCTCAGTTTGCTATTGAGGACTTTGGGACAAAACTGTAATAAACATGCTTCGACTAGGTCTGGAAAATGTCCACTCAAAAATAACTTCGTCGAACGAGAGTCGTAAATTACGTTGGCCGTTTCCACGAAAGAAAAACTCTTTTGTGTGCGTACGACCGGACGCTACAATATGAAAAAGTGTTAGAAGTTGTATGTTATTTAGTCGATCTTGAGATGACCTTAAAGAGTTCTATAAAGGTAAACTTCGAATTTTTATAGGTCTATTCTAGGTCATTTCAAGTTCGAATAAATGACAGCTGACTGTGTCCTCCGCGAAATCATACAACTTCTATCGAAAATATTTTGACATACCATTCATATTTTTCGAAATATTTGCCCTGGCGATTTAATGTAGCACACCCAGTATATCAATTGCTATTTTTTGCACACATGTTCTTATAAATGTGATGAATATTTAAGGGTATACTGCGATTTATATGCACATACATATTTTAACACTATATTTACCGGAAACCTATTAAGTGGTTTCCGCATAAGTGTTGCATTGTAAAAAAGCTGTGAAGTAGGTAGAGATTCTTATAGTTACTGAAGAATTTCTTGACATAAATCGTTAGCTATGCATATGTAATTTTCGATAAATAATGTGTTAATGTGGCATCGATAATGTGTTGATTAAATGGAATGAAAAAAATAGATATGGTTTTCAAAACTTTTCTGCTTGAATCATGTGATAAGACACGATAAGAGTTCGCATAAGAAGAGACACTTTTTTGAACCGGACACAAACGGGTTTTAGAGAAAGCAAGGGCTGTGTCCTTTAACAACATTGTTGAAGCAGCCAGGTAACTCGCGCGTTCAGGGGATGCGACGAGAGAAAAATTACTTCAGGTGAAGACACTTTCTGTGGTCGACTTTTTCAATAAAAGTCAATGGTCCTAGAAGGTTAAGGATTCATAGCATTAAACTGAAATAAAAAATTATCATTTATTGTTAGAAGATCAGAATGGATAAGATACTTTTTTATTCAAATGATATTTGAAGTTTTGTAAATTCCCGTAAAAAATACGTACTTATTAACAAGAATTTGTAGTTTGTTGTTCACTCAAGTTTTGCAAATTATTGTAACATATGACTACATCCAATGTATGGAACAAGATTTCAATTTTAATCATGCGGTTAATCATTATTTTTACATGCATTCATTTTAATGAATAATGACAAGGATAGGCTATTACTTACTCTTTATGTCAGGGCTCGGAATTATTGGCACACGATTTTTGAAGGCTACGCCTCCTCGACTCGGCCGCACGTCTCGCTCCCAGTGGCGGTCATAGTTCACGAGCTAGCTCAGGCGCGTACCATAGGCGCTATTAGTGGCGCGTTAGGGCGACACCCACATTAATAGGTTTCCAAACATTATCGTCGAGGTACTATTTTCAATGCATTTTTTTGTCAATGGTATCCCCTGTAAGCCTATTCCACTGTGTCGCACGATAATTTCGGACAACAACTGTGGAAAATAAATTTGGCAGATTAATTTTAAAAATAATTTTTAATTCTATTGTCCCAATTTCATTAACATCCGGGATAACTTAATCTTCGCGCACGCTTAGACGTGCTTGGCAAATTGGTAAGATCTACAGGAAGTTTGGACGTAGCTGTTCGCATCGCCGACGCGACGCTTACATTGTAGCGGTTACAATAGCGCTTATGGTACGCGCCTGAGCTGGCTCGAGATCTACGACCGCTACGGGGAGCGAGACGCGCGGCCGGGTCGAGGAGGCGTAGCCTTCGAAAATCGGCCGTCGCGGGCCAATAATTCCGAGCCCTGCTTTATATAATTTATTCTAAAGTAATGAGAAAGATTTTTATTCTATTTTTATTTTCCTAATTTATTAATTTATTGTTAATTTTTAATTCTTAATTTTTAACTCTTAATTCTTGATATGAGATTTTTATTTTATTAATTTATTGTACAGTACATAGTAAGATCAATAAAAATAAATATGTATTAGTATGTGTGTTAATAAAACTGTGATAGTCATATAGCGACAGTAATCATGTTACTAGAATCTTCTAAAAATGTTATAATAAAATCCTAAATCACAACTTCCAGGTAAGCATTAGGTAACAGTTTTTTTAGACATCATTGCGCGCGTGCGTTTTGAATTCATCTATGTGCAGTGCTATTAGTGGACTGTCAGTTTAACAATATTTTTAACTGTAGCTTACTGGGAAATAAAACATCCATCATAATTTAATGTGACTAACAATAAGTTCTATTTTATCTTGTCACGTAGATTCGGTCTTGAGACTAGAACACTTCAATAATTAATTCCAGCTGAAAAGAATCATACATAAAATCATCATAATTAGTCCGAGGTTATAATGAAGCGGCGAGGTGAGCATAGCGTAGAGGAGAGCTGTGCGGTAAACGACGCGATGCGGTGCATGTTTATAGTGAAGCGGATGGCAACGAGGAACTAACAAGCTACTTTTTCTTTTTCTTTCTCTTTAGTATGTATCGAAATGTCGTCACAAAGACTTCGAAAGCTCATGTTGGCCGACAATATATTTACTAAATATTATTTATTAACTTCAATTTTAGCTATTCTTCTATTAGTCTAAATATTATAATGCAATACGGTATAGTGTAGTGTTGTAATACATATTTTTATCATTTGTACCTACATGTTTCACTTGTATTTTTACTTTTGCTTTCACTTGTAAATATTATATTTATAAGATGTGATATTCCATTAATGTAACACTCACATGTTTGCAATAATTACAATATTTATAATATTTATGTAGCTATTAATAACTATTAGATTGCCGGAGCAAGTCAATTTGACTCATGTACGATTTTATTGCTATATATATATAGGGTGTCCCAGTTTTTTCCGGCCAAACTTTGCCAGCGTGTTATATGAAAAAAATGTTATATGAACATATGGTCTTAAATGTTTTATTAAGGAGTTATAACTAATAATACAAAATGATAATGAACTGGCATTTCGTCGACACAGCGTACCAACGTATTATGAATATCTCTATTTGTGTTTACATAAACTCTTATGTTTACTTGCTGAAGTAGTTGATATATATATAGAAAACTTATATAATTTTTTTAAAACATATGTTGGTTTTTATTTTGTACTTTTGTTTTTTATTTTTCAATAAAAATATGCATTTGCATCAACATCCGCAGTCTAGTAATAATACGCTGAAACGCATGTTCTATTTTTTACGTTTTACTTTTAAGAGTAATTGTTGTTTCTTATGAATATTTCTTCATATGTAGCTTCATATGTTCCTTCATATAAGTGAAAGTGTTTCAAATAAAAGTTATAGGAGTTAAAGGAATTAATAATATAGTAGTAGCAATTTTTAACAGGTGTAAAAGAGATATGAAAGTCACTTTAATATTTTTAAGTAGAATGACTTATTTTTTATACTCGATAGAATGGTAAATTATGAATAAAAAAGTACTAAGGTACATTTTGAAAGCTTCGGGCAACAAACGGTTAGCTCAATTTCGACGTGACTGCCCACTTAAATTTTCGGAATCGTTCGGAGCAGCAAACAGTCAGAGCGACTGTAAACATTCGGGCCAACAAACGGGCATGACTGCCCACTTAGAGTTTTTAATCTTCGGGACAACAAACAGGCGCAAACGTCTCATGATATGACCGTTTGTGGCACCAAACTATCGGAAGAATTTGTTCTTTTACAATCACTGAGCTCTTCATTTGTTCTAATACTTGCCACTTTTGAGATAATTTGACTTTATTCATCTAATTTATCGAAATCTAACATAAAAGTAACATCCTGTAACTTTTATTTAAAATATTTTTGCGTATTGTTTAAAATGATTAAGATGTTTCAGGTGAACAGAATTCATGGATACACTCTGTATTATGGTAAAATGGCAGGCGTCTTAAAAAAACAGTCAATAAACAATAAAATGTTACTTAGAAATATTGCACCGTTGACATGTGTTAGCGTTGTCAATGGAAGAATCAAATACGTAGGTAAAGATATACATATGTACATCACGAAAGCAAGCTGAAAAATTTCGAAATATATTGGACAAAAATTGGAAGGCTCCTCAGGCATATTGCTCATATACGTTTGTTCTGTCAACATTTACGCATTGTGACAATGCGATCTCGAAACGAACATGTCGCTTTCGATATTTGTGAAAAATATCGTTTGTTGAAATGTAAATGTAATCAAGAAATAAACCTTCTGTCCTCTATGTTTGTGAAACACAATGTTTCTTAAAATGTACTTTTGCCATAAACATAGCTTTCGTGGAATTAAGTTATTATTTATTTATTCATTACTCATTGTTAAGAGTTTATGCTCCATTTGTCTTCCATGTTTTTTATTTACATAGGAAGTTATTTTTCTTTATTTATGATAATATTGGTTTATCAATCATATTGTTTAAAATGCAAATATGACTATATTAAAGACAAGTTGGTTTTTATAGAATAATTATTACTTAAGAAATATAATAAGAGCCTGTATTTGATAAATTATAACAAAATGACTTGCAATTGGATCACATACTGCATAAAATATTTTACTAATTATGGCTCAAATAACAAAATATTTTTCATATTTTCAAATATATGTCTACATGGAAACACATTTCGTCAACTAGAATTTTCCAACTTGCAAACCATATATAACAAACGCATGTCATTTTTTATCTTGTTATTCTTATAAATAAGAAAATTATAATGGCTTGGTTAGAGAACTATTAAACTTATTACATATCATACTACTCTTTCTATTAATGTGTCAACTAATTGTGTCGGGCTGATCGAAATTATGAAACTTTACTAATTCTCAGTTTTTATTCTACTGTATAATACATATTTTATTGTTTAGTCATTTATTTTCGTACTCTTTTCTCTATTAATATTAGGTTTACGGGATCCGTCAAAATGAGGGGTTCTAATATTTTTAATTTACGGTTATTGAGATTGTAAAGATGTATCCATGAGGAATTACTGAACAAATTTATTTGTTTGAGTATATACTATTTAAAAAATGGCTAAAAATTTTAATAGATGCATTCATGTTATTTTTATAAAGTAGTGTAAAATAGTGCCCGGAAACCTAGTGTTAAATACAGTAAGTCACAGGGTAAACATATGTGAATCATTGCGCCTAAGAATTTTAACCAACTGAAAAAATTATAATGAATAAAACAATCATGAATTAATAAAACAATCTTGCACAGTAGACAAAACTTTACATCTACTTCCACAGAAGATACATACATACAATTATTGTCAAAAATTTTTGATCGTGCTATAAGAAAGTTTACAGTATTTATAATTTCTCTATAGAATATAATGAACCAGTTAGATGCGAACTATGATGCGCATAAAGATTTTTTGAAGACAAAAGATTTATTTATTTTTATTTTATATAATTAGACTGTGGATTCATTGCAAAAAAGTGAAAGTATTCAAAGTAAATACAAAAAAAAAAATACTGTTGTATTTAGACTTGCTAAAATTATTAAGAACAGAAAGAAATGTCTATGTAGCTTCTGTATCTTGCAATTAATGTAGACAATTATTATTTTGCTATTTTCATTGCTATAAAATACAATGAATTGACCAGTCACAGTTTTCTAATTACGACCAAACACTTGTTGAGAATATGTAATTGTCTTCGACCTTCCTTCGCCATCCTGTAGTCGTTAATTTCGTTTTCGTCACCTCTGTGTACAATGATTCTTATCAATATTCAATATTTAAAAAGACAGTAACTGTTTTAATATTGGACCATACGCAAATAATTGAAAAAATTGCAATTGGTCGAAATTACAGAGATAATACTAAAAGTTGTTGTTTACAACTTTTTTATGTGGGCCTACATTCAACATTAGCTCATTGCTACGTTGATCGATTTTGATGAAATTTTCAGATTATGTATAATTGACACAGATCTATAAATTTTTTCAAAATTTATTTCACATCATGTAGTAGGTTAATTATTCTAACTTCTCAAAAAAAAAAATCCAAGTCGTATGGTCCCATATTAAAAAAGTTATCGTCTTTTTAAGAGCGTCCGAATATTAATAAGTAGACAGCGGATGTATGTATGTACACTCAAAATAAGCAAAAGTCATATGCAATTTATGCATGAAAAATATGCGAATATGCACAAGAAATATGCAAAATATATTAGTTATATACAGAGCGTTCCCAGTTTTTTCGTCCAGATAGTGTCATATTCTATGAGTCTGGCGAACTCTTCCACAATTTTTTACTTTTCTGTACGGAATAACTTTACATACAAATCAAATAATATTTCCGATACAAAATTTAAAGATATATATTTGACAATACGATTGCAATTATTTAGGTACATTATAGTTTTCATTACAATAAATCACAAGCATTTTTTCCGTATTTTCAACCTGGTGATGTTTGTCAGCGAAAATTAACACATTGTTTGCGGGACATTTAGCGCGCGGCCTTGAGCCAGGCGCGGACGATATTTTAGCCGCCGCGTAAGAAATTAGACATTTTTAGAAACCGCTATAACTTTGAAATAAAACAATATAACAAGTATGTGTGTTGTCACAAAGACGATGGTAACACAATTCGTTGTTAAAAAACCCCTATCAATACGGGACCCGACTTCCACCAGCAGACAATGAAAAACGGATTTTTACGTATCGCGCAAACCACCAACAGTCTAAAAAAACGGATTTGTCCGTGTATCAACAACAATGTGTTAATCAAAACTCAATTTTTTTAAGTCTTCACTTTTAAAACTTTCGGTTTTCATAAAAATACGTATTTGCATATAAATTTGCTGTCTATATAATAAGTGTTATTGTATACTTGAAGAAGCGGTTATGGACCAATTATATTCATGCAGATAGTTTGCCAGATATAACCGTATTTCCTTACCACGTGTGACATGATCGAGCGTCCTTCGTACTCATCATTGAAACTCCGAACCGACTATGGTATAATCAAGGTTACGGATGATACGTGAACACAGCAGCCGACGCGGCCGTTTTGTATTTTCCTGCGAGTATTTCGATCTCAAATCACGGCGAGCCGATGAAAGGCAGCACTACCGTTTCAGAATCGTTCAGTGTCGCGAGCAGAAAGCTCGCATTATCCTTCCCCGAGCAGTCCTCCGCGTCGGTCGCGACGAATATGCGATGAGAGGCCTCCGGCTCCTCTTTATTTTGCAACTCTGTACCCTGCTGGGGGCTCAACGAACGGATTTGGACAACCCGTTCTACTTGCAGCTTTATAGTCAAGTTCGCAGCTTCTTGTTCCGTGCTTTCGGTATGTGGGCAGGACCGATTTTCACGAATTTTTACAGTTTTATACAACCGCGCGGAAAATGATGGTGTCAGTGTGTGCGGTGTGTGTGCTTACATTTTTTTTTGTACGGTGTGTGTGCTTAAATTGTTGAAATTTCGATATCGAAAAACTGTCAATATTTAAATTGTGGTAATTTCGTACAGACAAATGGTACAACCATAAGCCTGTACTCAATTTAAAACTTGGTACCAATAGGGTAAGCGACCCCAGAGATGTATAACATATGCATTGTCTGATTAGAATGGCAAAACTTTAATGTCTCTTTTTTAATATTCATTGTGCTTTAAAAATAATATAATTAATATAGACACAGTAATTGATACCCCCACAGTAGTTGGCTCTCTTACCCTACTTTCGCAGAGCAGTGTCATTTTTCTCTAAGATATTTTTCAATAATGTAGCAGGTGGGAAACTGAAAACGCATCTTCACCAAAAATGGTGCACATTCGAACGTCTCTAAAAATTTTCAAAAAACAAAAATTTTCTCGTAAATAAAACTGTCAGAAATTTGAAGATTGAAGCCTCCTCGTTACAACGACTCCTTAAAAATTGTTGTACGATTTTTGTTCCGCTGTTTTATGCAACTGAAATGAGGTGCAAGTTCGGTCGTGCAAAGCCCTCATGGTGTAACAAGTTTAACTTACATTACACTGCCCGAAATTTCCATAAAGCCGCCTGATTTTTTGGTGAAATCTTATCATTATGTCTGTTACTATGTTATGTTATGAGTAATGAGAAGCTGATGCATCATAGCATTTTTGGATTAATAAAAGAAACCATATACATGTTTGCAGTCATAGATATATTCAAGCTGGCCATGTCAAAACCCCGATATTTCTGCTGTCTAATCACTCCTTTGTTTCTCTCGATACATAAACTGAGGCGTTATCCTGTTGAAAAATGAAATTGTCAGTCTCAATTTCTTCAGTGAATGGTATTAAGATTATCTCCAACAGCTCCGTGTATTGTGACGAATTCATTTTGTGGTTAATTCGACAGACTGGGGTTTTTTTTATTGGCTCTGAATGCAGCCCAAATCATTAATGAGCCTGTACCGAAGTTACGACTCATTGCTACGTTAGGATCTTTTCTTAAATCGTACCAGTAGTACCTGTGACCATCTGGCCCATCTAAGTTAAATTTTTTCTCATCGGAGAAAATTATATTGTTCCATTCTTCTGTCCAGGACATATGTCTTTGTGCAAATTCGAGACGAGCTTGTTGTGTCGTTCTTTGAGTGTTGGTTTCTGGAGCATTTTTTTTTCATTTAAATCGCCCTGAACTTTTTAAAATTTGTTGCACACGCCTCGTTGTTATTGGTAGTTGTAGTTCAGTTCGAAGATGTGCTGCACTTTTTGTTTTCCATGCTGCCAGCCTCATCAATAATGAATATTGTCTTCTTGTCATTTTTTTATTTCTACCTGTAGGGTGTTTCTTACCATATTCTTCGCCCAAATTTATATAATTATCTATTAAAGTACGCGATCTATTAATTTTTTTCGCAATTGATCGATTAGAACACCCCATATCTTTATAGGCAACAATGGATGCCTTCTCTCTACTGGTCAACAACTTGCCTCGTGGCATTCTAATAAAAATAAATACAGATATAATATATATACAATTTTTATGAATTTAAAAATCAATTTTAGTATAAATACGCACATCTGAATTACAATTAAAGTTTCTTTGCTGAGACTCACGTGTTATCCACACAAAATCTAAGCACAAACTAAGTGACTTTATAGAAATTTCGCACTCCCGTTCCGCGGCCTTCGACGAAAATGTAAATAAATTAAAGACGTAAACATTTCTGAGAGAGTGGCGTATATATCTCTACTCAGTAGTCAGTATACAATGTTATAGATATTTGAAAAGTAACAAATTTCTCTATATTTTCTAAAAATACACCAAAATGTAGGTGGCTTTATAGAAATTTCGTGCAGTGTACTGCAAAGTTAGCGTCACATCTCTCACTCAAAGCTCGATAAAACGACGAAAAAAATTGTACCTGAATTGTTAGGTGTCGTTGGGAAAAGGAAGCATCAATCTTTAAATATATGTGGGTTTCAGTCATGAAACACATTTTTCGAAGGTTTTACAGACATTTGAATGTACAGCATCTTCGAGAAACAAGATGTATGCAGTATCTCTTAAAATGAGTCCACATTTCGTGTAAGATTTAGAACAAGCAGTAAAAATGGGTGAATAATGTAAGAAATGAATCGATAACATACTAGCCCTCTAGAATTTTATAGGACAATTAACTAACTGTGAATATTTTCTATGAAAAGTAAGTGAACGATTTATTCATATGAAAGTGTAATGTGTATGATGCTATTTTGAGCAAAATTTTGAACCAACAGTAAAAGTGGGCGAATGGAATTAATTTCGCTATATATAGTTTGTATAAAAAATTAATCTATAAAACACCTAACCCCCATGCACTGTTCAGAATCTTATGGGATAATTGTCCCACTATTAATCAGTGCTGGGTAAAACAGTATTGAAAATAAAAAATACAAATATTATTATAGATTATTTCTTAAAATGTCGTTATATTGATCAATTTGAAATAATCATTTACTTTTCAATTAATGAAAATACTATTTGAAATATTTATTTTATGATTTTACAGATGTATATTACAATTATATATTTTTCCACATGAAAATATTCATTTACAGCAGGTATTTCTGTCATTATTTGTGTAATAATATTTTTGTATATTTCGTACATAAACATTACGAAATCCTCTCTAAGAGAGCTGCCTATATATCTTAATATTTGTAAGTGTGTTTGTATATTTAGAAATATTAACATATATTAGTTGAAATAATTATTCCTCCTATGTACCCCCAAAAGTATCATTTCAATTGATACTTTCAATTTTTACACAATAAATAGATATTTTTAAATATTCTTGTATGCTAAGACTGAGAAATATGTATAATTGATTTTCAGCATAATACGCGGGTGTTTTACATGAAAAGTAACTAAACTTAGCAAAATTTTAAACTAACCCTAAAGTGGACAAATTAGATTAATTTGGTTGTATAATTAGTGCAAGAAATACAGTGCTGTGAATGATTATAAATTCAATCTTTCTTTTTCGATTTTTCAGGATAGTAAAAGGGCAATTAACAATTAAGGGATTTTGCTTTATTTTTGCTTACTTCTATCAACCTACTAGGATCACTATACACTAATTTATTTAAAGTTCTCCTTGAAATACCCGACCGAGCAGATTTTTATTCCTTGATTAAGTTCGAGGATATTTTCTATAAGCGGATTCTCTTGATCATAAACTTTTTGCTCCAGAATTCCGCGCAGGATCTGAATCGAGCTCAGATCACGGTTTGATTCCAGTCATGGTACTAATTATATTCCAAAGTCTTGAAACCACTTCTTTAGCAGCTGAGTGGATCGAAACACTGTCTCGATGGAAAACTGTATTTCTGTTTTCTATTGCAGTTAGGAAAAGCAACGATTCATCAAGAAATACCCTATAGCTCTCAATTTACCCTTTACGAAAACAACTTTACGGGCTACTCGCACTTTGAAGTTTCAGCGACATGATCCGTTCTTCTTTTCTGAGATCATGAAAATAATAGTAAAAATAGAAATGTCTGTAGAATGCATTCCCGTGTAGTAAATTCCTGTTAAATAAAGGATTTTTCACATAAATACAAAAATAGAGCGTATAAAGTACTCTTTTAAACTTTAACAACCATTTACAACTATTACGAAGTACATGAAAATATAATTGGCTATACGGATATGTAGAGGAGAGTCTCCTCTATCTTCTAACTTAAACCTGAACTTTCTCGCATGTTTAGTTTTTGCGTAACACGTCATTGTTTATCAAAATCATACATTTTTACAAAAACCAATGATTTTCGAAAACGTTGCGTGATAGAGCAATTCTGCTTTCAGATTTGGTTTTAGAATGACAAAGTCAAAATCGAAAAAAGTTTTATTTTGTTGGACACTGTTATTTAAAAGGCTATTTGTCTTCTATTTGGACTTCTGTACATTATACCCCCACTATTAGGCAATACAGAAATAATTTTTTTTTGGAAATCGAAAATTTATAGAATGGATTTTTTGCCATAAAAAATTTTTTGTTCACATTCATAAATAAGAAAACAAAAAAATCAAAAGAGAATATACCTATAATAATTTACAAGTTTTTGCTTGTGGCAACGTTCCTAACGTCTGTAAGACGATATTTAAAGGTTAGCAAACTTTGGCTGGCCAATATAGTACTAGTGTATGTAAATTTTTTGGTAATTAACTAACTATGACAGTTGTAGACCCGACATTGGATATTTGTTGGCAATTATCATAACTTCTTCGTCATAGGACCTACGTTGGGAATTTGTAGGCAAAAACACTAATTATATCCCAACTAACTTCCAACTGTTGAATATCGTTGGCCAACCATAAATGCTACTAGGGGATACATCAGAAATCATTTTGTAATATAGACATTATAGTGCATTCAGAACTAACATTTTTGTCATTTATATAATTCCTCACACCACCTTGTAATATCACGATTAAAATATCTTCTAAATTAAGGTTTTTTTCAATGATCTATTGAATCAGCTGATTTCAATGCACTAGCACGCATACTTGGTGAATAAAAAACGTTTTATTTCCTCAAGAACCAAGTTTAGAATACAAAATTTAATTTCAAATTTTTTAATTCTTCAGGTGAAATCAACGTCGATTCCTTTCAACTCAACCTGTATATTTTGGTAAATTAGATTAGTTTCGTAGGATTTTTTAGGGGCAATTCTGAACCAATGAAATTATGTGATGGGGTGATATCGGCAGACGGAAACTGTTTTTGACCATGAAGAACCGGTTGACCCGACGTTTAAACTCCGATAGCTCACAAATTAGGTAGTAAGGCTCAGACGAACAATAATTGGTCTTGGTTAAGTGTAGTTATAGTTCCTTCAGGCTATGCAGTTTCATTCATATGGCCTCCGCACTATAAACTCGGGGTATTCGTGCGTTCACAACATCGGCGGACCGATCATTTTGGGGCCTTGGGTTAACTCTGTTTGGGGGTCCGTCCAATTAATGCAAATTAACTCAAGTGCCAAAACTTTTGTATAATTCATTTTTCTTAAGTTTTTAATTTAAATTGTTATTATTTTTATTTTCTGACGGCGAAGGAGGCCCTTTGACTGAACAGAGCCCAGGGCTGCAGCCCATTAAGCCCATGCCTAGATCCGCCGCTGGTACACAGTGTTATTAAAAGATGCAATACCGGCCGAATATTTTTGGACAAACACTTTTTAATATTAAACTTCAATATGTGATACAATTTTGGTTATATTAATTAATTAACGTATGCAAAAGAGAATAATATATACACAGTAGCGAACACTAAAAAGTTTAGAAATTATTACATGTACGTGTAGCTTTTAGAAAAATACGTAAGCTATAAAACGATTATTTGATTAATGTAAGATGTATCAACTTGCTCGATCGCTGGTGTCATAATCTATGACTGTCTGAAATACCCGCCGTATTAAATATTTACTGCGTCTGAAATTTCGAAAAATATTTCAATTATAAGTTATTTAATTCACTAGGCCTATGCAAACATATGTAAATTCGCGCCACCAACTCATTCAAAGAAATCAAGTTTTTTGTCATCAGTTTCATGCATACGAAAGACGTTTGCGCGGTTCCATGGCCTTTTTTATACTAAATAATCTTTACATATCCATTTTTGCATTTTGTAAGAATTATATTAGGCGTGCAAATAAATTGGATGCCTTTCTTTTACTGATACTTAGCTTTTATTCATAAAGAAAATATTCAAGATTATGTTTGGAAGTATTGACCATCATTTTGCAGTATTTTTTCTATCTAGTTGGTAGATTAGATGCTTTGCCGGTAGAAGGGCGGCGGTTTCCTTGCTATGAAGTCATCGATACATTTTTTTACCTCTTCAATGAAATTGTAATGTTTCCCAAATAAATTGTGCTGAGGGACTTGAAAAAATGATAGTCTGTTGGGTCATGTCTGGAGAATATGCCGCAAGCGGCATGACTTCCTATCCTAACGCATAGAGCACCAACTTTTCTTTCGTCGCGTTCGGTGGTGTCTCGTGTCTTCGTTGCCCCACTGTACGTATCTTTGTACCTACTCACGATAAGCGAAGCGCGTCCTTTCTCCATAGTAACGGCGCTTACTGAAGAAAGACAGTGGCTGCTATGGTAGGGACGGTTTTACCTTCGTTGAGGCCAGGGTCGCCAGATTAAGACTTGTTCCCCCACTCTAATTTCCCCCTCTACCGCGCTATTGCCCACGTTTCTGTCGCGGCCTGGTCACGTGACGTGTTTTGTCTCTGTTGAGCATATTCCGGTAATGGCAGGGAGAACGTAACTTTTTCCCCTCCATTCGTGCTCCCAGCACTGGCATAGAGAGGGTCTCTCGTTCTTGTGCAAAATGTGACAGAGAATTGTCGTTTTGCAGGATTACCAGCCTACTCTCTTGGCCGGAGAAATGTCACCAGATGAGGGGAGGGAGCACGAATTTAGGGGAAAAAGTTACTCTTTTTCTGCCAATACCGGAGTATGCATGACAGAGACGAAACGCGTCACGCGACCGGGCCGCGACGGAAGCGTGGGAAAAAGCGCGGGACAAGGGGAAGTTAGAGTGGGGCCATAAGTCTTGATCTTGCGACACTGGACCGGAGAAATGTCGTTTTCTCTTCCATTCATCGTATACATTCATTAATTGCTCCTGGTAGTAATCTACACTAATTATTTGGTCAGGTGAAGCAGCTCATAATGTACGACGCCCTTAAAATCCTACTAAAATGACAGCAAAACTTTTTTGCTGGAGACGTGGAATTGTCTCCGGGGCTAGCCCACGATTTTCTTCGTTTTGAATTATAACAATATTAAATTGATTTTCTGAATACATTATTTATTTATAGTACATACGAAGATGTTGTGTGCTAAGACATGTATTTTATCCTAACCATATTGCGTGACAAAATATTTCAAGAACTAGTGAGAAAGGCTTAAATAACATAATCATATGTAGCTGTATATTGATATTTTCTACCACAAAAATTGGAACCTCTATCATAAAAAGTGAGATATCGGCGGATGAAATAGTGTATAACTTGATCTTTAACCCTAAACGTATCCCACAATGCTGAGCGTTGCTATTATGCTTCATATAGCAATATTAAAATCAAACCATGCTTTTCTTCGAAAGAAAAAGAAAAAATATAAAATAAAAGAATGTTGTTCGGAACGTAACAATATAAGCATTATACACATACTTATAAGAAGAAAATAGTCTTTTCTGTGCAATACTTTTTTTCGAAATAATTAATTATTATTGTTATGATTTTCATACCATTTATTCACATCATATTGTTAAATAACGCTAGTATACAATAATCTTACCGTTCCATCTATTCTATAGATACTTTTTCGATAAACGTTCAAAAAATATATTTTTCCACGAAATTTTCATTGTACAGATTCTTTTTGAAGACGTTCCTAAGGATAACGCTTTTTTCCATAAAAATTCCACAGGCACACATATTTTGTTAAACGATACAGATAAGTTCAAATAATTTTATTATACAATACGTAAAGACTAATGTATCAATTAATGTAAGACCAATCCATGTGACCAATATGAATATTTGTATTTGATATTAATTAAAATTCTTACGGCCATCACTTCTGCAATACGAATCGAAAAATTTATTTAACCGAGAATAATAATGTCTTACTTCTACTATGTTTGAAGAACGGTCATATTTATAATTAATACAATTATTTATTGCATGACAGTTAACAGAATTGAAACCAGAAGAATTGATGATGAATCTTCCGTGAATAACCTCCAAGATGAAATTCCTCCGGATGTTCCTTTCCCGTGCAACGTAACAGGTAATTACTTCACCAATATTACATATAATTTACATAATTCTTCTTGCAGGAACAACTTTGCTTTTTAATAAATAACGAAATTAACATACAAAAGCGTACATGATTGAAGGAGAATTTCGTCAAAGAACTGTTTAAAGATCTGTGGTAATTGGAACGCGTACAACGGCGTAGCATATGATACTCCTTGTATTACAAAGTTTTTAATTTTTTCTAAACCCAAATGAAAAAAAGTTATATTGCGATATTTACCGAATTCGTCTCGAAATCCTCTAACAGATAGGCGTAAAAAATTATATGTTTATTTGCAAAAATTTCAAGGTGACCTTGAAAATATATAAAAAAAAGAGTTGACAAATAATTTTCTATAATCATATTAAAGCTCTCTTGAAACCATGCAAAAGCTAATAAAAACATTTTCGATCGGATTGCTAATAACAAAGTAATCTCTTCTGATCACGATTCGTGATTCACCCTGTATAACTGAGATGTATAAAATTCACGTTCCGCGATCTTTTGTTACAAAGTTAAATTTGCACCCTATGTACATTCATCTCAACGAAAATAGTTTTACAAAATACATTTCCATTTTTGTGGATGCAAACACATGAGATTCACTCTACAAGAATGGAATATTTTTTAATCCAAATTTGAAATTAATTAACCATGTCAGGTTTTTATAGACTCATGAAAGCGGTTTACAGAATAACAGTAATGTATTCACGACTTATTGTACCGAAAAAATGCACATGTAGTTTACATTAATTATATCTGATGACTAGGTGTGATTATTGGTTGGTTAATTCAACTATATAAAATCGCATTAACTCTTTGTAAATTAATTTCGGTGTAGTACTATAATAGAGTGACTTTGTTACTGAGTGACTTTGTTTTAAAAAGATTAATTAAATGGGATATAACATACATAAGTAACATGAAACGTCATAAAATCTTGATAAAGGACTTAACAAAGTTTCAAGGTAGTCGTGTGTATTGGCTCTCCAGAAGTACTCAATAATCATATCAAAAATTGCAATCACCATCACAGAGAAATGTTTTTAGTTTTCATTGTACGTGAAACTTTCTGGAAAAATGAATTAAATAGCTAAATATTATACCGATAATATGTTAACAAATATTACTGTTATTAATATTACTGATTTATTATTAAATATGTTAACCATGGTCGGTTTAAAAATAGTTTACCGTTAAGTTTTATTTTTTTTTTTATTAAAATTCGCAACTTCTTACCTAAAACGTAAGTATGTATCCAATATGGAACACATTTGTAATTAAAATACTATTACCTATTATGTGATTCATAGTTACATCAATTCTGCGTGATTGAAAGAACGGTTGTATCATAAAAACAATAGACTGTACATACTATAATAAATAATAATAAATTAAATCACCAGTACGCATTTCGAAACTTTTCCCTACATTGACGAAAGGGTATCGAATATTATGGAAATTATTTTGACCCTATGCACTCGAATGTCAACTTTGAGGCGTTATTAAAAAATGACGATGTATTTGATGAATTTTTATTAATTTCAATATAATGTGACTAAATATGCTCAATTCCATCTTTTTTATTTATAAAATATTCTAAACCGGATGAAATTTCTATATTAGATGAAACTTTTAATTTCCGGGTGAAATTAACATTTAATTCGTGTAGAAACGATTAAATTAAAATCTACAATTCTAATGGAGTAATGTTTTAAAAATGAATGCCTTAAAACTGCCAGAATCTGGAGAGTGATTCAATATGCAGTACTATACAGGTTGTCTCACTCGACCATTTAAAATATCTCGCTTTCAGAGGAGAAATAACTTTCACAATAGTTGGTTCAGAGGGGCAAATATTAGGATAGGCAAAAAAATTTGTCCAAGGTTATATTTTTTGAGATTTCAAGGTCATCAAAGTTTTTTTAAGTGGAATAATATGTTTTTATTATCGCTATATGATAGCCGAGGTCAAGACGAATCCAACGACCTATAATATTACCTTAGATGGTCGAGTTAAGTGAGACACCATGTATATATATTGATCCTGTGACTCTGTTGTAGTTGAGAAGAATGCAATGTTTTTCAAGAAAGTGTTCTCGAGATTTCTTTAGAAGGAGAGTAGACTATTATTAGCAGCAATTAGATTACGAGTTGAGAGAACGACCTTGCTGAAAGAACGTGCGTATGTGTAGCAATTGTGTTTTTACGTTTATAAATATGCATGTTTTACGCACTACAAAGTAAAAAATAAGATAAAAAGAAATGTGATATACGCAAGCAGCGGCAGCAAATACATATTTTTTCACCTAGATGCTAAGCATGTCAATTATTGTGTTGAACTCGCGGCAAATTAGGTCGGATGAGTTGCACCTATTAACATAAATGTCTTCCCACAATTTCGTAAATAACATCAGCTAAATTAAAGAATGTTTACAAACATAAGCTCGCATGTACCATAAAGGGCAATGATAGTCCGATTCATACTAACGGTATTTTCATCTAGATTTGAAATTTGGAATCTAGGCTACCGGAAGTTACTTTTTTTATACATCATTAAACTGACACCTCAACGGTTAAATATTGATAAGGATATACGGTGAGATTTGAAACAAAATTATCATAATGCGTAACACTAATCGGATTCACATTTTTTATTTTACAATTATCAAAAGTACTAAAATGCTCCCAATTAGAAATTATTAAATAAACTTCTTCATGCAAGCATATAATGCTATAAGAAGGATGAGAAATGAGAGTGCTCACGCTCGAGGTTTTAGTGTCCTCACTTTTCCTGCATCATCTTTTTAGCCTGGAACAGAACCTGTTCTGGTCCAGGCTAATCATTAGACTAAGGGGCAGCACTATACCGGGGACACTAAAATCCCGGGCGTGAGCACTCTCATTTCCTCTCTGTTATTTACATCAATGAAAAGTGCGATTCATAAGCACAATTTTAATTATGCGTCTATACGTACTATGTGAAACATATAACACATTTTTTAATATTAGGTAGCAGAAAAAACCCATGTCCATTTGAAATACTAAAAACCATGTGATTATTTTTTTAATAATTAAGAATAATTTATAATTAAAACGATAAATGTTGCTTCTGACTCGAAAACAAAACAAAAGACGATGGATGGGAAGTTTCACAACAATGTCTTTATAGTTCAGACCTGTTTCTTTTCAACTGTCACATGTATTTAGCTATGTAAAACATTATTGCAAATAGGCGTTTTAAAAACGATGTCGAGGTTAGAGTAGTAAATAGTTAATCTTTTGAAAGTAAAACCGACGTTTTTTCTTCTAGCGCAATGTGAAAGTTTGAAAATTCCTGGGAAAAAGATAACATAGGAACAATCAGAGATCACAAGACACGATCTTCTTGTGCTTTCGAATTTTATTGGACTGCGGATTTTATGCATTTACGGCAAAGATAGCCAAAACAGTGAACACTTCACAGCAATTAATGAACACTGTTCTGTTGTTTCCGAATTATTAAAGTTGTTAGGAGAGGAAATACATTTTTATTGGAACTCTGTCTCTCGGAATTGATGCAGACAATTTTTATTTTGCGTAAAGACCCGCAGTCTACTAATTATGACGTTTTCTAACAAAAATGTATGATTATTAAAACTGTAGATTTTTATGTTCGTACACGTTTTACATATTTTACATGCAGGACAAATACTAATTTATTAGGTCCTTGTTGTTAAGAATTTATGAATCATCATATGAAATTTTCATACATCGTATCATCAAGTCTATTTAATGTAATTTGAATTTCATCACTAACTTCAATAAAACTCAACCTGCACCATTAATAAGTAGGCATGTGGGTCGGGTCGCAGAAAGTTGGGCGGGCTCGATTCGGGTGCGCTATGCTATACTTCATGACACATCAGGCGGCTTGAGAGTTTCAGGCTACCCGAGAGTTTTGGGCTGCACGAGAGTGACTCGACATCGTCGGGTGGGTTCGGAAAGAATCGGACAAGTTCGGGCGAGCGAGTTATCGCGACAACAAAGATTCAACTCTGCGTTTTTATGAAATACATAATGGTAATAACGGACTTCTTTCATAACTTATAACGTAATTTTTAATATACTTGGTTTTTTTATAATTACAGTAGGTTTACTTGGCAAACATGTGCATAATCTTTATTTGTATTAAATTTTGAAATAATGCACGTTACACGTGAAAAATTTGAGAGACAATATTTCTGGCATTCTAACGAATTTGTACCGAATGAACTTGTATATGTATCGATAATATCATTAAAATATGCTTACGAAGTTACATACACCTAGAAGGTATGAAAATAAGGTAAATTATGACAATTTTTCAAGGAGTGCTGTAACTTTGTAAGGATATTTTAATGATATTGCCGATACATATACAAGTTCATTCCGAACAAATTCGTCAAAATATCAGGAATATTGTCTCATAAATTTATCACGTGTAACGTGCATTATTTCAAAATTTAATGCAAATATACCTACGCCAAATATACCTACGGTACTTATAAAAAAACCAAGTGCATATATTCAAAATTACGTTATAAGTTATGAAAGAATTACCATTATGTATTTCATAAGAACGCAGAGTTGAATCTCGGGTATGGCGATAACTCGCTCGCCTGAACTTGTTCGATTCGTTCCGAACCCGCCCGACGAAGTCGTGTCACTCTCGTGCAGCCCGAAACTCTCGGGTACCCCGAAACGCTCAGGCCGCCCGATGTGTTATGAACTATCGCGCACCCGAATCGAGCCCGCCCAACTGTCTGCGACCCGACCCGACGATTCGGGCGTCCGAAAATCGGGCGGCTCGTACATCCCTAGTAATAAAAGATAGGACTCCGGAGATTCGCGATAAGATAGGGTGACCATGTTACCGACAAAAATAGGCGAAAATCAGTTGTTTAATACGTAATTATGCAACATAATAGGCGTTGTTTTAATATTGTATATGTCCCCGCTAGAGCGCTAGCCCCCTACGTTTTCCATAAGTACCCTAAATCTCTAGTTATTTAAGAAAATGTGTCACTTGAATTTCTACATTCTGCCGAATATTGCAAATTATGTCTAGAAAACGCAAAGTAGGACCTGCGAGGAGGCTAGCGTACTAGATTTATCTTTTATCTAACGCGTTTGATCACTGAAAAGCCCCATCTTTGCATTATCGAGAAATGATTCGCCGCCTCCCGAACCTTTGCAAAAACTCTCGAAACAACTATTGTTACATATTGTAATACAAACTATAATAAATAAAATGAAAATAAAATAAATAATAATTTGTAAATCTGCTCTCATTTTTAGGGTATATGAATCCGTTCATTTTCATACTCTTTGGTCAGTAATTGTGCAGCAACGCGCAGAGTCACGTCAAGCCGCGTTCGTAAGAGTCAGTTCCAGTGAGATCGGGCTAAAGTTCCCTTTCGTATCAATAGACCCTGATAGTCCGTTAATAGTTCTATGTCGGTATTCAGTAACTGTTCTTAGACCCCACATTGCCAGTGCGTCAACACCAAGCATCTTGGGTAAAAGTACTTTTATTATACATTCAATCGCGATACAAACATTTGTAACACACATTTTAATCAGAATATATTCGTGTCATTTTGTAAATGGTGCAATCTGTAAATCCTTAATTATCGTCCCATATCCCAATCTAGTAATTAAACGTTCCCACACGTTACCGCTCGGATTGTATCAATTAAATTATATTAGTTATGAGGCCTACTAACTATCCTAGCGGCTCCATGATTTCGCATCAGGATCGTCCGTGTACCTAACTAACAAATTGAAACCATATTCCTGGGGTAATAACCCTTCGCCGGCCTCTCGCGCTGCTCGCGGTTCCTCTCCTGGCTCATAACATTTTACAGCAATTTTACATATTTTGTCTTCGAATTTAATATAGAGTTATTTTCAGTTGCAAATAATTGTTCGAATTTTACTACTTCAAGGTTTCTTTGTGAAATTTCTTGGACTTTTGCCATCGTGTCTTCAACTTTATGCAGCACTTTATATGCTATTATTTTACAGCATCTGTTTGTCACATACACAGATCAAATTCCTAGAAAATTTCCAAATTTCTAAATTCTAGAAAAGTGTAAACAGCCAGGAAGGTTTTTCCGTGTTGCTACAGAAATGATAGCTTCTATGCTGCTAATTAATATGACTTTAAGTAGTTTGTGGATCTTTATACAAAATAAAACTATTCTCCATCAATCGCAGGGAACTGCAATTAAACAGTTTATTTTTTCCTCTTACCAAATTAACATGATCATACTCATATATTCTTCTGCTGCTTCTACGTTCTTGCGTTCTCTAAAAGGCCAGTAGTAAATGAATCATGATGTTAGCAAACAAAAACGTTTATATTTCAGAAACGGTTGACCTTTCGACCTATGTTTACTAAGGCTTTTTTTACTCAGCACAGTGCGTTCTATATGCCTTATAAATATTGAATGGTTTTTTTAAACACCCTGTATAAGTTAAATAAATATACCACGTGTCATAAAATACTACGCAATACCAACATACATCGAATAGTGCATAAAAAATTATATGATTCCAGTAAAAAAATAAAGATGACTTTCATATGTCCTTGATGCATACACTTACAAACAAAATAGCGGCACTGGAATATATGCCGAAGGAATACATGTCTGCAACTGGAATATATGTCGAAACAGAAAAAATTTCGTGTGGAATATTTTTTCCAATAACAAATAGTTCTGGAGATTTAGAAGATTTTGCATTAGAACGTGTGGTATTTAAATATGTGGCTCGAAAGAATATTGGATGCTGAGTAAAAAAGTATTAAGGTATATAGTGTTAAAAAGTAATAGTTACTGAAATATTCTTCAGTGAATGTTCAGTGCATGTTCGGTCAAATTCATAGCTTGTTGTCACCAACATGTTCGTGACGCTTTTCCGATTAAAATGATACCCAACATGGTACGGTTTGGATCGTATTTACTTGTTTTATTCACGATTTAGTGGAAACCTCGATTATTCGTATTAGTCGCTGAGCGTGTGTCCGAATAATGAAGACGCTACCGAATCGTGGATTAAACGAGTAAACGTGATGCAAATTTTGTCGTATTTCGACTCGTTTTAATCAGGAAATCGTCATGAATACATTAGTAAAAGATTCGCATGAAGATAATTAGAACTAAAAAAGCTTTGCCATCATACTTACACCAAAGATTAATTAAAGAATATCTCCGTAATTATTACTTTTTCGCACCACATACGTTAATACTTTTTTACTTAGCATTCGATGCTCTTTCAAATCGCACATTCAAATATCGAATATTATGAAACAAAAACAAAAGGTCGCCATCGAATTTCGATGACCAAATGCAATATAAAATAATTAATTATTACATTTTATGTACAGGTTAACGTCTAACAATTTTTGTTTGAAACATTATTTGATGCAACAAGTAGGTTATGAGTTAATTCAGGTGGTACAGTGAAATGACTTGCCTTGTATGCATATATGTGAATTCGTCTTGACCTACGCTTTCATAAGGCATTAAAAAACATATAGAAGTCGATTTAAAAAACTGCTGATTACCTTCGTTTTTCGAAAAATAATCTACATATAAAAAATTTACTGTACGCAAGTTCTTCTGCTCCCATTTTTTGGAAATAGTTACTGTTTGCAAGAAAAGCGTTGGACTAATTTACCGCGGACACCCTGTATACAATGTCAGACAACATTGTACGTGATAGATCCATTTATTTCTAATTAGTGCCTTTGTCAGTTAAAGGAGTAGTACAAACAATTTCAACTTACAAACAATATAATATAGATTTGCTTATACAAAATTATAAAACCCTATCGATGAAAATAGTCTCCTATACGATATAATTAACCAAAACTTTTTAAAAAGTTTATTACATTATTATTTAATACAGTAATTATATTTTTCATTTTGGCTACGGAGTACAGTAAAGAATTGTACAGTAAAATGTGTCATGGCTTTTACTCCTCTTCGCCTGTTCGGCAAGTCAGTCCCCACCATGTCCATTCCGATTTTTTCTTCGGCACGAGGCCCACGACCACTGTACCGGCAGGTTACTCACCACTACTACGTATTCATGTATATGTACATGCCGAAGGAATAGTCGGAGTGGACTTGGTGGGGACTGATTCGCTCAGCAGGCGAGGAGGAGAAAGAGTCACATCTGTTCCGCGAGCCATCGTTGAGCAGGCCTGTTGTAAAGAGAAGTGCCGCAAAGTTGACATTGACCGTGAAATTTGAGGTTAAATTTTTTTATTGGATCCTTTAGCACTCACTAGGCAGAACGAAAGTCTCAATGGAATCGTAGTTCGTGAATAGCCCGTTCGCTTGGAGAACGATCTCGTAGTTTTTATCGTAAAAAGCACCAGTCCGATGTGTAATACCGTGTACACCCATGAAAGTAGAAGCACGTGTAAGTCCATTCACACGTTTCTCTTTCTTTCAATGAACGCTATGTCGACGCCCCTCCATATCCACGATTAGTACATTCACTACCAGCGTCACACATGTGTAACGGTCACGAATTTCCATTTCACGTTAAGTAAATTTAATTAGTCATGCATGTCATTAATTATAATTGTAACACACAGTAGAATGACCCTCTCAATGAATCTATTACACGTATCTACAGGGTTGTCGAAATAAATCCGGAATTTAATAGGAACTTAATAAGATGTAAAAGTATTAATGGTATAAAGAATAGAATTATTCTGTACAGGGTGTTCCAAAACATAAACCAATTTTTGTACAATTTTTCATTACATTTTATAAAAGGATGGGTTCTAACGAACAAACGTTTGTAGTGAACATCTTAATAATAAATACCAAATTTTGTAAACGTTGGTGAACTCCTTGAAAATCGTGTCTGTATGAAATATTTCTAGCATTTCCTTCTCCGCTATTAACTAAATAATCACAACGGAGCATTTGGCGAACGTTATAACAATACAAATAATTTCGTCCATTTCTTCTTCTTGCCATAGCTGAAACTCACTACACAACAGAAGTTACTGTTATAATTTACTGGTTAGTGGCATTTAACAGGGTGCATCTAACAATGAAAGTTACGACGTGTTTATTTTTTAAACGAATTTTACTTTCGACTACCATATTGCGAATATACAGGGTGCTCAGAAATTTACTACAGTAAGTACACGCAACAAATACTAAAAGGAACAGTTTCCTTGTTTTCTGTAAGCTATGTAATGGTGGATATCAATTTTTTTCGATAAACAAAGGTGACCTTCAATTTTTTAAATACAATAACGCGTTCTTATGTATGTGAAACCGTATGTCAAAACGAATTTATTTACGCGCATGACTATTACCTTCAAGGCCATGCAAGGTCAGAAGTGAAGGAAATATTTTGTATATTATGTGTTAATACATATACTTACCGGCATTTCTTATTGTCATGTTTACATTTCGTGTTCGATGTGACTTCTATTGACTAGAAATGTTATGATTTTCTGTTACGATTCGGTTTGAAATATTGGAAAAACATTGGAAATATACAAAATTGAAGAACACCATTACAGAGTTTATAGAAGGACAGAAAAATTTTTCATTGTAACATTTTTTTCTAGTACTTACCGTTTACGAGAAAACCGCTGATTAATAAATCTTTGAACACCCTCTATAATGTAATAGCGTAAAATATATTCAATTCAATAATGATGAAACTCTTAAGATCGTTTTCCGAGCGAACGAGTTATTTACATCTCACGGTTCCTTTAATTTTTGCTTCTCTTAATGAGCACTATACGATGTAATAAAAAATAATTAACCATGAATATGTCAGTCAAGGATACATTTGCGGCATTTTGTTACAGACTTTCATCGACCCAAAGGTCATTGTCAAAGGTTATCATCGATTCAACTGTCATTGAACAGTGTCATTGTGTTCTGTAGCCAGACCAACCCCGGTAAAAGCGAAAAGGGGGCGATTCTGCATAAAAAAAAAAAGTTGAAAATGTACAATAAAATTTTTCATATGTCTTTGATTTCGAGAAAATCGAGTTTGAAAATTCAGCGAACACTCGTGCTATTGAATAGGAATCGTCTGACGCGTCTGTTCACGACCTACCCCGATTCTACTTCTTACAAATGCTAAGCACGCGAACCTGTCGAATTTTCAAAGTAGATTTTCTCGAAAACAACGCCTCGTATGAACCACCCCCTTTTCAGTTCTGACACCAGTTACCGATAACCCTGTATAAATCAATTTATATCAACATACAAATATTTATACGAATTATTATACGAATTATTTATGTTTCATCAAAAGTGTTACAAGCCGATATCTTTGAACCTATTAATGACATTTAGGAAATTATTTTTTAATGTAGGCTACAAGGTGCCTTTTATATTATATGGTACAAAAAGATAATTCTCCTCCAAGGGTGAAGTGTAAAGTGTAGTTCTCGCTCAAATGAGTAACCTTTGTTTGAAACGTTTTTTGAAACTTTGTATGTATCAAAAGTTATAATGATTTCAATTGTTCATTGCTACATTATGATTGTCTCACGGACACGCAGACCTCATCTTTACCGAGTGCTTCGGACGCTCAATCTGTCATATACTATAAAAAGGCTCTTTGTACCCTATAATTAAAAAAATATATTTCCTCGATATCATTAACAGGTTCGAAGATACCGGCTTGGAACACTTTTGATTAAACACCCTGTATATGTAGATGAAGGTCCTTGATGTTTCAATGTCGACGTTACGAACGAAAGTTTCGTCGTTTATCTTCATTCTTATTTTCTGATGTCGTTTCTTACACAATGCTTTTGGTTCTTCAGTGTCATGCAGTTGCAGTATAGTAGTATTTCCGTAACTGGCGTATCGTCGGGTCTATCGCGCGACAGTTCTAGTAGAGCTGCTACATTCGTTGTAGCGTGCCGAGCGTCGAAAAGGATAGCGTTTGAAAAAGAAAGAGAGATCCAGATTCGACAGTTCGACCATCTGCCTCTCTATCTTTTCTATTCGTCATCCTCTTTCACGCCTGAAACTTTAATCGCTCATTACACGAGTAATTATAATCGTAATTACATCGTGTTCCGTGTCATTCTAATTAGAAAAATGAATTGGAAACGATGGTAAAAGTTCCATAAAAAAAATAAAAAATAGAAAAGTTGTAATCTTTCTCTTCGCTTGCATGAGTGTGAATCTTCACCGATACTCGACTCCTTTTTGGCTCGGTCGTCGAGAGTGTTTATTGATTGATTCCATGGGGGATCCCCCCAGTAGTGGTGAGGATAAAATTTTGACAGTTACGTACAGACCTTTGCGACAGTTACGGAGATAACACTTTAGTGCAACACTTACACTCACACCTAATATAAAATTTGTTATTAATAATATAACATGTTTAATCTTTAATATCATTATGTTATTAATAGGCGGTAGATCTTCGGAAGTACCAACTTCTGTTGATCGTCTAAGGCCAGGAGACATAGACATAATCGGAGGGATGGGCGATTCTTTGACAGCGGGCAATGCAATCTTCGCAAAGAACATCTTCGAAATCGCAATTGAAAGCAGGGGTGTGTCAGGAAGCTCCGGAGGTCAGGGAACTTGGCGAACTTATACAACGCTTCCGAATATCCTCAAAGTATGGTCTTTATTTATTACATTAACACTACTGCAGCGTCACCCATATTTAGATGACGAAATTATTATCCAATCTTTAAATTAATTTTCTTCTTCAATTTTTGCGTACCTAACCTAACGTTGATCGTGTACTGAGATGTAATTACACCCCATGCATGTTTTCAGTGCAAAATGTAAAGAAAAAACATTCACTGCATAAGTGTTTGTGAAATTGTATGGATTTTCATGACGCTAGGTATGAAAAGATTAATAAATACAATTGAATATATGAAAATTCTGTAGAAATAAAAAAAATGTAATAATTTGAATTAAAATTTTGTTCAAATTATGTGTAAAACATATCGCAGATAGCTTTCCTAAAAGAACTGTGGACATATTCCATTCGGCAACTTTTTATACATGTACGTTTTTATTAGCCTGGGGTGTGTTTGCACCTCTATATATAGAGTGAGTGTTGACGGAACGAATATACCAAAATTTATAATTTACGAAATGCGGGAGAATTGAAAAAGTGTCCGAACTATAAATTTTACCTTCTCCATTGCTGTTTCTATTTTATTAAATAAAATCTCTTGATTTTATCCAATCTTTGTGGTCGTTGTGAGTCGTGTTTCATGAGATTAAAAATAAACACCTTAACATATGAGTGACACATATTTAACAAGTCTAGGAAATAAATTTTAATTTATAATTATTAAAAACATTAATAGTGTATAGCATAAACAGGTGTCAAAATAAATTATTTAAAATTAACATAGAAACTTGATGATTGAAGTAAAAATCTTTAAAAGATTTGGATACTGGAACATTAGCTTATCTTATCGCGATTATTACGTGTTTTACAAAACATAATATTATTAATAAAAATATTTTACTGTTTTGACAAGTTATTTAGCGGTAGTTACTTAATAGTCTTATGAAAATCAGAGATAATAACGTGAATGACAATTTTTAGAATTGAACATTTCCAATGATACTGTATTATAATAGGGATTGTGATTATGGAAGTTTCAGATAAACTTTACTCGATTATTAGAAAATTAGTGGGACATTTAAGGCCATGAAACATACATATTTATAACTAGACTGTGGATCTTTATGCAAAATAAAAATGTTCTGTGTCGGTTACTAGAAATAGGAGATACATAAAAGTGCTTAGATCGTAAAGTTCGAATTTGTTTAGACTGAGTCTTTACTGTACTCTGTTTTCTGGACGAGTGTATTTCAGTATGCCAAAATCGAAGTTCGTAGAACAATGCGATTATTTGCTAATAAAAAGGTGTACATCTATTTTTTCTTGTCGAGATAATATAGGTTAACATTGTTTAATTATATATAAGGTATACTTACACCTAATACGATTTTTTGTGTATAGGAGTTCAATCCAAAATTGATAGGCTACGCACTCGGGGACTCGTATACTACTCATCGAGCTTCGCAATTTGACGTCGCTGAAGCTGGCGCAATGTCCCGTGATATGCCCTTTATGGCTGAATATCTAGTCAGCAGATTGCGAAAGGATCCGAGGGTCGATATAAAAAAAGATTGGAAGGTTGTATGCCAAATTCAAATTTTGATCACAATAACAGACAACGGAATATTTCTAAAATTGGTATAGACGCTTGCACAGAATTTGACGCTAAGCATAACATAATATAAATAGGATTTTCTTAAAAATTCTGGTACTTTTATTTCATTACTTTGGACTTTGTTAACATGTTGACAGCCGCGTTAGTCAAACGTGGGTGACTCAATTAGTCATCTATTTTTAAAAATTAATTTTTCTCATAATATCATTGTTGAAATCGACGTCCATTAGCACTTACACGATCTAAAAGAATTCTGTGAGGAATCACTGTGATAAGTAGACTGCGGATCTTTATGCAAAATAAAAAATGTTTGCATCGACTGCAAGACACAGGAGCCAAATAAAAAATTTATTCTTCTTTTAATTATCTTATTAAATTGAAACTAGTACACTAATGTCCTTAAATCTTTTTAATATGACCACTGCTGTCAATTGCATAAAAAGCAACACTGCTTCGCGAAAGTAAAACCTTCGAGCTTTACAATGAGTCCAGGCTTATGGTTGTTAAATTTTTTGTAAACGTACGTGAAATGTAGTGTTTAAATACTTTTTGGATCTATTGTATATTATTTTCAAGAAAACAATTGAATTTTAACAAGGTTGTGTAGGTTTTCAAAAATCACGTATAAAAATCCATTTTATTTGGGAAACATTGTAAACTTCGAAAATGTATAGAGACATTTTTACTGATTGTACGAGTCACAAGTTTTTGTGTCACAACACAATATATTCCACTGTGTTCTGCTAATACAGATCGATGTTTACGTTAACTTGAACTAATTTACTCTAAATTACACGTGTTTACAGTTGATTACGGTAATGATTGGAAGCAACGATTTTTGCGTCAACATATGTGCAGTTTCTTTACCGTGGTCTATTTTGGACGACCATAAAAAAGATTTGGTCAAGACCCTTAGAATACTGAGGGACAATTTACCACGGACAATTGTTGCTCTGATTCTACCTCCTCATTTGCGGTCGCTTGTCGAAGCCCAAGATAACACCAGTATACTGAAATGTTACTTGTTAACGAGGTTCGAATGTTCCTGCTTGTTTAATTTGCAGTTTCGATCTATGAGAGCCGAATACTACGAAATAATAGAGAGGTTTGTTGAATATATCAAATACAATTCACTTCACCTTGACAACCCAGAAATTTTTAACTTTTTACTATATAATCCCGTACATCTCGACGAGGAAATGCCAAAAATCAAGAATTCACTGGTTCAAAAGCTATGTATAATCCCAACCAATTTGAATTATACCATCTCTTTGAGATCTATATATATGATTCTCTATATTTTAATTACTGTTTGGTGACAGCTTGTCCCACAACAAAGTGTAATCCCACAACTTTAAACACACATTATGTAGTAAAAAGTTAAAAATTTCTGGGTTGCCAAGGTGAAGTTGAGCCACAGTATATCATTTTGCATTAAATATTTGCTCTTATAGTATGATACTTACTCGTGGTAGAAAATTTTATGATAAACTTATACGGATACTAAGGCTATTTTCAAAATTAATGATTTGTCACAGAATTGTTTATTCTGATTATACAGGGTGTTCGACTACAGGTAGGAGAAAATTTAAGGAGAGGTTCTCCATGACAACATAAAACGAAAATGAGGAATAAAAAATATTTAAATTTCGGCTTCATTTTTCAGTTATTAACACGTTCCGTGTCACGTTTTTTCTCGCGGCCTGAATGGAACATTTAACGTGTACCACCGGTGTTAACAATTAAATCTCCGCCTAAACTGCGGCAACTCCACTAACAGAGATGTACGTTGCGTACGTCATAGAGGCGCGCGACAGTCACATAAATCAGGCCTGCTCAACGATGGCTCGCGGAACAGATGTGGCTGCTTCTCCTCTTCGCCTGCTCGCTATACCGGCAGGTTATTCTGAAAGAAAAGTCAGAGTGAACATGGTGGGGACTGACTCGCCGAGCAGGCGAAGAGGATCCATTGTTAAGCAGGCCTGACGTAAACAAATATGTGCATTTTTGTGAATACTTGCACTTGCGAGAATTTCATTCAATATTTGTAACACTATGGATACATGCATGCCAATTTATAGTGATCACGAGTAAATTACTTATGTGAGCCTGACTGTAAAGTGAAAACGCATGATCCCTTCTACTCGATAATTCCATAGGGCGGATATTAGAAACGCCCTTGTGGATTTTAACGAATAGGCAGGTTTAATGTCGCCCAACGATTAATTTGTGAATCCTTAAAATATTTTTACCTTGCTGGGGCTCCAAACGAGAACCAATGTAAGCATGTATTTGTCACTTGATAGGTGACAGTCGCGCGCCTCTATGACGTACGCACGCGCCTCTCTGTCAGTCGGGTTGCCGCATTTATGCGGATTTTTAATTATTAATAACTAAAAAATGAAGCCAAAATCGAACATCCTATATATGACTTATATATTTTTTTTTATTAATGCTTATAGGTGGCAGGATTTGGAAGAAACAATTGCAGATTATCCAGAGTTTCACACAGACGATTTTACGGTCGTAGCATTACCTTCACTTGAGAATATATCGTTTCCAAAGTGCAAGGATGGAAATGTTGATCCGTCCTACTTTGCTGTTGATTGTTTTCATGTAACTCAAAAGACAAACGCTTTATGTAAGTTCAATTGATTAACTGAATTTAAGCTTTAATTATACATACATATAGGCGAAATACCAGTTTTATATTAGAGCAAATAAAATAACCGCGTGATTTAACAGTACTTAACAATTAATTAAAACAATTTTATTAGATACTGCAGTATTAACAAATACTAAGCAAAAATGATAAGCGGTAAGTGTTGATCCAGTAAATAATCAAATTATGTTTGCTATTTAAAAAAGATACAAACGAAAGAAAAATCTTTTTTATTATCACATTTTCAATGCAAATAGTCAGTTGCTATTTTCTTTCGATCAACCTTTTATAACAATTAGTTATTTATAAATACATAGCATCGTTTATATACTCTACATTAGTTATTAAATGTGGACAAACAACTACGTTATTCATATGTATACGATACGTATATGTACAGGGTGAATTCGATAAAGCAGGACACCTAAATATCTCCGTTACTTTTCGTTGTACAAAAAAACTTCGTAGGACAAAGTTACACTGTTTGAAGGGCCACATATAACGGTGTAAGGGAAAAAAAACTTTCAAGGTCATTTTTGTGAGATTTCAAGGTTTTCGATGTTTTTTTAAATGGAATGATATATTTTCGTTAACGTAATGTTGTAGCTGACAAAATGACGAATTCATCCATGTAACATAATATGAAATGACTTTTATAATACAAATGACCTTCAACCCAGAAAAATGGAAAAAATAAAACTCAACGTGTAAGATTCATTTGCTTTATTTCTGTTACGCAAAATGTTAAAGAATATTCCGTTGAGCTGCTATACATTCAAATCTATCGCAATACACAACATAATAACAGATTTGGTGTTGACAGGAAGACATTTATGATATACCTTCACCTATACGTTCGTACAGAATCGTGTTTATCAACTACTAATTACTCTGAAGACCTCCTTGCTATCAGATTTCCACTGTTTCTAAGATTTCTAATCTATCAGTTTATCGATGAACGTTTCACAATGCGTTACTTGAAGAAAGATAAAATTGATATGATTTTCATTTATAGAGAAAGTCGACAGTGTTTAAGAGAAGCCGTGCAATTGTACAAGGACCGATTTCCTAATCGTAATTGTCCATCAATTTCCGTTTACTCCAATTTTATAAATAAATTCCGTGAAACTGGTAGTGTTGAAAATAAAAAATGTACGAAGGTGAGGACTTCACGGCTAAATGAATGTATAGCAGCTCAACGGAATATTTTTTAACATTTTGCGTAACAGAAATACATCAAATGAATCTTACACGTTGAATTTTATTTATACCATTTTTCTGGGTTGAAGGTCATTTGAAGGTCATATTGTGTTACATGCATGAATTCGTTATTTTGTCAGCTACAACATTACGTTAACGAAAATATATCATTCCATTTAAAAAAACATCGATGACCTTGAAATCTCATAAAAAAATGACCATGAAAATTTTTTCCCTTACACCGTTACATGTGGCCCTTCGAACAGTGTAACTTTGTCCTACGAAGATTTTTTGTACAACGAAAAGTAACGGAGATATTTAGCTGTCCTGCTTTATCGAATTCACCCTGTATAAGCTAGTTACGTTGTGAATTGGTAGTGTCTCCATACAATACCTATTGTCTCTTGTTTTTCCAAACGAATTCTAGTCGTTGTTTAGGCTGAAAGATGTATATAATATAAATAAACAAACTATAACTACTTATCGTGAATTTAACAGATAAAAATCATCCAGGTGGTATCACGTTTGGTGTCATTTTGATCAGAAAAATGTCACTAATATGTTGGTAAGAGTGTCAAAAAAAATCATTATGTTGGTGTTTTGTTTATTTGCTAGCCTCTTCTATATTTGGCGCTACCGATAAGAGTGCAAAGTGTGCAAAGTGTGTTGTGTCTGTAGACAATGTAAGCCAGATTTTGGTCCAGAAGTAATTGCATCTATTGTGACATTACTGTATGTCCCCTGTTAAACCCTGTAGTACATTCAACCAGTGTCGCCAGATCTAGGGAATTGACTCGAATTTAGGGGCATACAGTTTCTCTCTGGCAGACGCAGACACAGATGCAGACGCAAGGCGAAGTGGGTGCGCGCAGCGCGTCACGTGACCGATCCGTGGCGGAAGCATGGGGATGCTCGCCACCGGAAAATGGGGAAATAACGTTGTAGAAGGGGAAGGGTAGAGTGGGAGACAAGTCTTAATCTGGCGACACTGCTTTGAACACGTAATTTACTTTATAATATATTAATTAATCTCAATTTATTTGTTGCAAGATGGAAATGCCTTGTGGAACAATTTGCTAGAACCACATGGTAATAAGTCTCGGGAATGGGTGCCGACGCATAAAAAGTTCTTGTGCCCTACTCCAGGAAGACCATTCCTAATGACGCGAAAGAATTCAAGGAGAAGTAACAATCTTTAAGGCGTGTCTTATTTAGATTTAAGAATTAACAGTACTGATGTTGTAATGATAAGCAATGTAAACAACCCATCATTATTTTGTATTAGTAATTATGTATGTACATATTGAAATGCATAAGAACTAGGAATGTGCGGGTACTCGAAATTTCGAGTTCGGGCTAGGTCGAGAAATTTACTCGTAAGAAAGTTTATAAAGATCTCAAAGCTGCAGTCGAATGAAGTCCAGTTTGAGAATCCCAAAAATTTGTAATCAGAGGAATATGACGCTCTTACATGACCTTCCCATCTAATTTTGCATTTTAACTTTTCCAGTATCCGAACTTGCAAACTTTCGGAACCCTGACCCGACCCACACTACAATTTCGAGTACCCGAATTTTATAAACTCTCGGGATCAAGACCCGACCCGATCCGACCAAGAGTGGGCTGGAAACCCGTTTATCATGGCCAAAATTGTATTTGGGGTTTTATATTTTCAACAAATTTTTGTATACATCAATTCATAATCTTTCAAACCTTCAAAATTTTTAATATTAGTCATTTTAGATTATTATGTGTTGTGAAGACAAAATTCAGAAATTCAAAGTGAAACCAATTTTTCTAAGAACTCATTATAAAGTATAAAATAATAAGTCTGATTTAATATTTTATATATATTAACAGGCGTATTTGCATTATTTAAGTAATTCCTAAGCATTATTTAATCCATATACAAATGCCGCAATATTTACAATAATTTAAACTTTGAGAAGGGTTTTAAAAAAATGTTTAGAAGTGATTCACATGGGACTTGTTTTATATGAAAGACACAAATTTTAAGTGTAACTACCTGCAAACTTTTAAACCTATATGAATTTTTAGAAACAGATCCCCGAAATACTGTGGTATGCGTGAGTGGACTGAGTGGATGTATGTGTGGTATGGGTGGACTGCGTGAATGACGAGTGTTTGGACCTAGCGAGCGAGGATGTTTAGTTTAAGATGGCCCGATTACGAAAGTGTCGTGCGAGGGTCAGCGTCTCGCGAGAGCAGAGTGTTATGCGAGATCCCGAGAGGTGAAGAAGGCTCGAGAATAGCCTTACTGTGAAGTCTGCGAGACCGGTGTGATACAGAGTATATATATTTCCGTGTGTCTTTATTTTATTTTATTTAATAAAGCTATTTTATTTCAACCTTTATTAATATTCCTACAATACTAAAGAAAAATTTCTTATTTTACTTATGTTGGTTGCCACAAAAAGTCACTTTCTAGACCACTTAGCACTGTTAGCACTATTTTTCAGACATTTTTGACGATTTAGCAAGAACAATTCTCCAACAAAAATTAATGAGTATGTATTCACTTTTTTCCAAATTTCAATGTAAAAAAAATGAATAAAGAATTTTTTCATAGAGAATGGAGGTTACTTCGATTTTTTAAGTGGTAATAATATTTTTGTCTCCGTAATATTCTAGCTGGTGTCAACACGACTTCAACGACCTATAACCTTAAACTTTGAAAAAATGCCAAAATAATTTTAGCCATTTAAAAAACGGGATTCCAGCCCACTATGGGACGATGGCGCGCGAAACAGATGTGGCTAATTCTCCACTTCGCCTGCTCGGCGAGTCAGTCCTCACTATGTCCACTCCGACTTTTGCTTCGGTAGGAGGCGCACGACTGCTGCACCGTCGGGTTATACTCACCACTACTTCTAGGGGTGTGCGAGAACCCGAAATATCGGGAACCCGATGGTCGGGGCAAGTCGGGAAGAGGCCGGGTCGGGTCGGGTTCCCAAAAATTTCGAGATTCCCGAAAGAATCGGGTTTCCCGAAAATTTCGATTTCGAAATTATTTCAAGAATCCCGATAAATACGAGAATCCCGACTACTATTATTATTTCAAGTCCATATTATTATTTCCGACTAAATTATTTCAAGCATCCCGATAAATACGAGAATCCCGACTACTACTAACTACTACATATTCATGTATTGGGTTGTCCGGAAAGTTCGTGCCGTTTTTCTGTAGATGGCATTAGGATATGTCTGAATATGTCAGAATGATTGAAAACAAATGGTATGTGTACATAGTTTAAAAAGGTGACCTTTTAGACATTTTTAGAAAAAAGGTTGATTAGGATACATTAATTTTTGTTAGTTTTATAATGTTGTTAAATATGGAAGGAAACAGTGAATTATAGACATTTCATGCTTTTTTCTTCTAAAAGCTGTTGGAGCTTGGTTGGGATGTGCTACCCCATTCACCCTATTAAGCAGACATTACACCCTCAGATTTTCATCTCTTTAGATCAATACAAAATTCCCATAATGACAAAAACTTTAACTCTTTGGTCGACATAAAAAATCATATTTAAAAGTTCTTCGCCGAAAAACGCAAGTTGCGTGAAAGATGGAGAAAGATTATGGAACAAGATGGCACTTATAATAATTCAATAAATGTATATCGAAATTTAAATGTACTGCGTTTGAGTTTTCCTTACAAATTGACACGAACTTTCCGGACGACCCAATACATGTACATGCCGAAGGAACAGTCGGAGTGGACAAGGTGAAGATTGATTCGCCCAGCAGGCGAAGAGGAGAAGCAGCCACATCTGTTCCGCGAGCCATCGTGTTTAGACCACAGCGCTCCACCAGAAAGTCAGCACCATCCACCGAGGACCATTTAGAGATTTTGGTTTCTATTTTATTTAACTTTTCAGATTTTAAAAGTACGCCATAAGTACTTATACAAATTTTAAGAATGGGCGTGGATTGCTCGAGTGGGGTTGGTGAACAAAAAATCTTTGAAGAGAGGGCTGTGAGTCAGAAAATGTTGGGAAACTATGGTTTAGGCGAAGACAGTATTGAAACCCAAAAATTAATTTAGATTCAATAAAGTAATCTCTTATAATTCGTTTTATAAAATTGTGTTGTGTAAGCGTAACTTCGCTGCCTGTGAGTAATTGCCATAATTATTGTAATAATTGCAAGAAATGTTACTATCTTATGTGGAATTTAAAGAAATTGAACAATTCGTAATTGTAAAATAGTATTCAAAATTAAACCTTCATTTGCTATCAAATCCTGAGGCGTAAATAGTCTATAAATCATTAAAATAATTGTTTAAGTGTACTGTTTGATTCAAACTGGTTCAATAATTGAATTATGATCATATTAAGTTAATTAAGATTTCGAAAATTCGTCTTACTGCTCATGCATCTAATAGTAATTATTATGTAAATGAACACTGTCACCCAAATGTTATTAATAAAAAGAATCTTTTGCACTGTAGTTCCTTTCGTAGACTTTCATTCTAAAACTATCCTATCACGGCTATTCTTCGCATTTGTCTGCAAATTTTTAAATTCTATTTACTGTTTGGACTTTCTTCATGTAAACGCACGATCTGGCACGAACCTGCAACTGTACTTAGTGAAATTGTCTATTTACCTTCATTTTTGTTTCATAATTATATTTTGCACATACATATTCCGTCGTAAGTCGTCTCATCGTCAGCTACTATTCTTCGAATGATCTGTAGTCACAGAAAAATTCGAGTATTTTGTGCAATTAATGTGCAATTTTGTCCAATTAAGTTTAATTCTCAGTGTTATTATGTCTTTTGATAAATATTTTTTTAATTATCTTTCTATATTGCGCATGAAGTGCATCAGTATTAATGAAAAAAAATGTTCTTAAACGTTATTTTTTCGAATAATAATAAATCTCAGCCTTGCGTGTTCCTTTTTTTACCACTATTTATCACTTCGGTTTCAGTGATTAAAAAATACAGTGAATAGTAAGAGAAAAGGTTAAAGGAAAAATGATGAAAATAAACTTCAGATTGCCAGAACGTTAGAACTGACGCAAACGAACAAGGAGATAATCTGCGTAGTCTGTTTAGAAGATAGCGAAGAAGATTGAATTCAATGTCTAGGCTGCTAAAAATGGGTCCACGAGGCTTGTGACGATACTCCAGAATGTTTTAACCATTATATTTGCGATTGTTGGAAATTATATTAGTAATTTTTACTGTGTCCACTACTATAGGGGATACTTCATGATGTCTTAAAGTAATTTTTCATTTTATTTTGGTTTCTAATATCGTTAATTTATAAATAACGCAGAATAAAACACACAAAGTATTCTATTTTTTTTTTTTATTTATTTAAGAAGAATCTTAAGTGTCCGATAGTGACTCCCCCTGCCCTGTGTTCTTGTTCTTGTAGCTTTCCATTTTCTTGGATATAATATAAGCTAAAATCATGAAGTGTAACGATTACCGTGTCATTGAATGTCCTAGAAAATTTTTGCTATTGACATAAAAATTAACGGTGAATATATTAATATTTAAATAATAAACAGATGTGTTGGATGTTAAACCTCATGGTCGGCGAAACTATGGAGGAGAGGTAAAATGCGATGCATGATTCTTGACGCCAATGCAATGCATACGCGTGACTATTAGCGCCATTAAAAGAACAATACTTTGACTTGGCCACTCTTACTCACGTACAATGTCATTGTTACCGTAAAAGAATACGAAAGAACGCAGGGATTCCGTTCAGAAAAAAAGAGTAGAGGGGCCATTGGTGGACAAGCGTCCACCAATCGTCCTCGGCTGTCTTCATTCATGTTCAGTGCCACACGCTGTGTATAGCTGATGATTATCGATAAAAGGTGAACAAAGTGCATTCATGTGATATCTATTACTTTCCTAGTGTATAATACGCAAGACAAGTGGTAAAACAGTGTTTGTCTCCCCATCCTATGATGAAAGTGAATATCAATTGTAAATTAAATGTTTAGCATTCTTGCAGTACTATCAATTGCGCTAGTAACATTGTAAAGATAAAATTTAAAAAGTAGAAAATTGTGTTGGAAATGAAAACAATAATAATGAATTACAATGATATAGATAATGATTAAAACTAATAATAATAATAATAAACCTGTAAACATTTTTCAACATATTCCGAATTAGTTAACATAAATGAAGAAGATATTACGTGTACAATTTCGTATCGAATTAATAACAATATCTAATACAGAGACTAAGACATAGTTATTAGTGATCTACCTTTTTCTATACTGGTGATGTCAATTTTTATTATTTCTTTAAGATAATAAAACAATAATAAAGAAGATAATATTTTCATAAAAATTTCAAGAAAATGAAGGAGAAATTAATAACGAAGTGACAGCATAAATTAAAATATAGCATGAACTGTTTTCAATTGAGAGAGTAATGACTACATACACTTTACAACTTCAACATAATTTCCATGTTTTCATTACATGTTTCCATGTTTTAATTGTCACAATTCATTGTAATTTCTTATATTTTGTAAATTAATGTTATTTTGAAACTGCTACTATCGTTTATAAACAATTCTAGTTTTTGAGTTAAGCATAAAATACTGAGCAAGAAACTAAAAAAAGAAATTTTAATTTTAATTTTCATTTTAATTCATGTCGTTTCATTTTAATGAGTATTACACGGGTCATATAGTTTGATATACTTATTATTTATCATAATATTATAATTGTTGTACTACTTACTAAAACTTTTCTATAATTTGGTTATGTAAATAATATGAAAATTTCCATATTTCAATAAGTTACAATGTATTACCTATGTATATGTAAATTACTGGTGTACTCAATTGTAAAGTATATGTCACAGTGTCACGTATCAACGACACGACAGTATCATTCATTCACGGTCGAGTTCAATTAAATAACTATAAAAAAAACTTTAAGTAAAGTTTTAACTGCGACATATGGAACACAATTTTTAATAATTTGCTATTCTTACCGTTTTATATTTTGAAAACTGGTAGTATTATTGCTCTTGCCATTTTATATTTTGAAAACTGGTAATGTTATCGCTCTTAATGTTTTATTACATTACAATAATTTTACTAATGAAATGATAAATTGCAATAATTTTTAACATCGTTACATTGTTTGAATTGGAAATTATTTAAAACATTTGTTTAATATGTTTCAATGTTCATTTTACAACGTATTTCGTATCTACTATGTACAATCTTTTAACTCTAATTTGTAACTTAAAAATTACTATAAAATGTCTATATGATATTAAACATTTGCTTGACTCATTTTTACAATATTTTTCGGTCAATACTAGTTTTGCACTTTGATCTCAATTGTCCTTACAGCATATAACACTACTTGCAATTGTTTGAATGTCAAAAATTTTTTATTCGATATTGGTTTTGAAAAATATGAAAATGACGCCAAAAATACATAAAACGTTGAAAATATTTACAAATTTTGGCGACAAAACGTAGGTACATATAACACTTTAAAAATCAGGTTACACGGCTAGAAAATTAAATAAAACAATAAACAAAATGAAAATCATTTTCCAATTAATATGCAGCGTGCAACTAAAATCAATCTTCGGGAAATTGAAACTGGACTCCGTATTTTACAAACAATGATGTTCATCGGAAGAGAAGTGATGTGATAATTTAAAATTTGCTTATGAATGATTATTGTATAATTAGGATAATTATTTATATGAGAATATGCATAAACGAAAAAGTTCAGTGATATATTGAGTTCAAAGGATCCGGAATACTCGCGTAAACGGCTCACATTCGAAAAGTTCGAATGTAATGACACTGATACGAAAGAAAAGGAGAAAGTTTTTGTCGTTGAAATATATCCTGAAGAATAATAAATCCTTGAGGGGCATGGAAGAAAAGACTATTTAACATTCGAAGGAAAAGTTTGACCGAAGAGAACTTTTCTTTCGAAAGATTTCGTGAATATGCAAAAGAGGTCATCAAACTCTACAAGGATGAATACGATATACTTGTTTACGATATTAGTTTTTTCATCAACGGTTACGAGTTCCTTCACTGACTTTTTACGGGACGTGTTTCACTTGGCAAAGGTAAGTATCTTTCGATCGGAATTATCAAAAATGTTTGTGTTAACTGCCAATTTTTATCTTCCTGAGCCACGCCATTTTGTTTAAAGAAAGACTTACACGTGTACACATTGTGACACATTGTTTCTTTAATATCTTTGCTCCTCATTATTTGCGTCATAGATTTTATGAATTTTTGGCGACTTTTTAAGACACGATAAAATAAAAGCCCTATACCGTCCGCGTCTCATAAGATGATACTCGGAAGGAACGCGAAGAGAATTCGCAAAGAAACCGTCTGATTGGTCAAGCAAACTACTACTTCGGGAGCACTGTGCACTCAAATTACTATATTGTAAACACTTGAAACATAATAACAATAATTTTGCCATCAAAAGTAGTTTAGTCTGATGAAGCAGAAATGTATACCATACTTTCTAAAAGTAGAGGCACTTTGTTTGGAGGAAAGAAAAGTTGAGAACTGTCATATCATATACAATAGTTTACTATAAAATACGTCCGGTCTTCTAAACATATGCAGGGCATTCATCCTAACGGTCGCGCCAATATTTTGGACATTTGGACCAGTCTGATAAAAAGATGTTTCGAATAAAAGTTATTCAATACTTTGATGGGAATAAACTGCAATAATAAAAATTTCGAAAAAATGTTTTATTCAGCAAAAAACTGAGGCCATCTTGACTTTTTTAAATAGCACTATGTATTTTTAACTTCATATTGTTATAGTTGATAAAAAACGAATTCAGTGACCTCTTCAGTGATTCAATGACCTTTGGTTGACCTTGATCTTAGAAATTCACAGTAATTAATAAAATAAGTTTCCTACACACGTTTACGTGTTAGCATGTTTCAGAAAATTTATTTTCATTACAAACACTTCAATTATGATTGTTATAGTCTCGAGTACGATTTGGTCATGAATATTTGGATACAAGTGAAAGTTCATACACTGAGAAATTGAATTCATCATCATTGGCTAATATGGTAACCCGGCTGACGAGTAGGAAAGTTGTCCATAGAGATCGCTCGAAAAAAATATAGTTTAGCATGCGAGGACTGAAACTGTGCGAAGAACTGAACGTGATTCGGAAGCTAATTTCGATGCCGTTAATCGGGTGGTTTGCAATTCCCCTATTGGAACATTGTCTATTCACAAAAGTTCATGACTCTTCGATGATTATCGACGATATCGAGTTTGAAATACACTTTTAATATTCAAAGGAATACACAGTGTACCTTTAAAACATGTAGTCATTTTTAATAAAAGTGTTCTTAATCGAGAGTGATGATTTTTTTTAAAAATGTGTTAATGGGTTATATGGGTCTCATATTAGGCTACTAATATAAGATTTAATAAGAATACATACAGTGGATCCAAGATGTACTCGAACACTGAACACTCGATTCTCAAAACATTGCCTATGTTTAAACCGTGATAATTTTGTAAAACATTATCGTACGACAATAAATCCGGACCCATTTCAAAGCCAGAAACCTTTAGTTCCATAATCCATTGTTCATTTTATTCTAATGTTTTCAAAAAGTTCGTAATAGTTTAAAAAATTTTTTCATGACTGACACCAGTTGATATACGATTTTTTTATAGTTGTTTTGTCGAGCTTTCAATGAGAGATGTGCCGTCAACTTTACGGTCGTATAAGTTACGCTTGTTCCTCATTGTTGTTCCATAAAACGGTGAACAAAATCTTTAATCTTCTAATCTATGACAGTTTCAATTACGAGAAAAATTTTTGGAAGTGTTTGAGGGAGTTTGAATTTGCAGTATTTTTAAAGAAAGATGAGTCTTCAGTTACGCACCTGTTGCATCATGTAAAAATATTTTAGAGGAAAATGAATACGGCTTTGCGAAATTAGAGGCTTCATGCTTTAAAATGAAAACAGGCTTATAGTTGTACTGTTTGTTTTTACGAAATTACCACAATTTAAATATCGACAATACACTGTTTAAAATAGTTTAAATACATTTTAGATCCACTATATATTATTTTCAAGAGAACGAGCGAGTTTTAGAAGGGTGTGTAGGTTTTTAAAAATTGCGTTTAAAAATCGAAAGTGTATAGAGTAAAATAAAATTGTAAAATTCGAAAATGTATAGAGACATTTTCACTGAGTGTATGAGCCATAAGTTTTTGTGTCACATCTAAATTTTTCTTGAACATGTTGTTAATGCTTTTCGAGTGATTTCAATGAATTTTGCTATTACATATTCCACTATGTTCTGCTAATACAGATCGATGTTTACTTTAACATGAACTAATTTATTTGATCATATGTGTATTCGGGAAAGAGCACGCGATGGTAGAATTAATTGCACTTCAATTTCAAGGATATTCAAGATGAATAAATATCGTCCTTATCGCACGTATCTTCATCAAGATCTGCTTGGATGTGATCATAAAAAATACTATAACTCTGTAACTATGCACATTCTAAAAATGGTCCAAGTAAATGTTATTTAATTTGATGAGAGGTATTACAAGAAAAAAATCAATACCACTTCCCATGTAAAAAATCTGTTAAGAGCTTCTCTTTTCTTCCTAGCAGTTACAATATCTTATGCTTTTAACATATGTAAATAAGAAAAAGAGTGTTAAAGCGAGCATTCGTGTAGTTTTATTGCAGCAGTACATTTGTTTGACCACCAGCAACTTTATTAAGTACCAGCAAAACATTTATATAAAAACTTTTTATTTTGTCCGTGTCGTACCGTTTAGATTGACCTAACTGACATTGAGACGAAATTTAACGGCTTAACGCAACCTTACTGTCGCTGTTGCATCAAACCGGAAGGGCAACTAGACGATCGAAAAGAAAAGTGCTTTGCATGCCGGACAATTGGAGAAAGGCCAGAACTTTTCTTTTCGGTTAACTGCCGAGCCGAAAGAATCTGTCTGACTTTGACTAAACATGAGTTGCACTTTAATTGACATGTACCACTAAAATGCAACAGAGACATCTAAATGATCTCGACAATTTCATGTTTTTTCACATGTATAATTAAAACACACAAGGTTGTATACTTAAATAAAGAGAACCACAACCATTAATTAGAGCTATGAAGAAAAGTAATTTGTTTTGTTACTTCTATTTTTTAGTTTGATTGCGATAGTAACTGAAATAATAATAATAAAGACTTATTATCATTTCGATCAAACCTACAATAGATATATAAATTTATACATAACAATGTAAATATTAAATTATTCTAAATATATGCACACTTATATTGTTAAAGTAATAAAGCGCAAACAATTCTACCTTGAAGTAAAAAAAAATATTTTTAACTGATTTATTACGAGGTGAAAATGTTACAAATAACGTGACAAACAGAATTCAAAACATGAACTTTGTTTGTAGTATAGTATTATAACATTGCAAATAATACAATGAATCGTGCATGTATCTGTTTATGCAAAATAAATTACACAATTAAGCAAACAAATATTTTATTTCATTTTATAAAATAAAATAAAATAGTATTTTATTCTAACTAAGCTTAAGTGAAAATAATTTTAACTAAATTATATTCAAATCCAATTTACAATATATTAATGTTTAATGATCTGCACCGTATGCAAGAGCTACATATTGTTTTCATTTTTTTAATACGAAAAGTGGACGATGTTCCCAGTGCTATAATATAGAAACAATACAACATTGAATAGTGAACATTTATATACTCGAGAAATAAAACTCCCGTCAAATATACTTAAAAAATGAAATGAGTATTTAAGGAAATAAAATCAAAATAACTTGTTTTCGTGTACAAATGATTTCAAAATTTTTAACTATATTTTCACATCATTGATTCGTAAATAAATATATTCAAACCAAATGGAATACTATAAAAATCACAATTTCAGTATTTCTGTTGTTTCGAAATTTTCAATTTTAAACTAATTTAAAAGAAACATATCTACAATGATTAGAAAAACACAGAAAAAAGTCAAGTATCATTTGCATGGTTACAAATTCTTACATACAGCTGGAATACTACAATCTATCATAAAAATTTGCAACTCAATAACAGTTGGACTCTAACAACAATTCTAACGTATATCGGAATTTGACATATTCGCGGAAGTAAATTATTCATTTATTTATACCAAACGGTATTTAAGTCAAGACATAGAATACAAATGAAAGAAAGCAAAAGCAGTTACGTGCTTCGTTTGCCAAATTCGAATTCTTCAGTGATCGGTAGAGGTTGAAATTGTGACGAAACAGCGGTGTACCGGACGCGGAATCCCCATACCGGAAGCATGCACGCTTTGAAAGTTTCATGATTTTCGAGGAATACTTTAAGCTGCCACAGCATGATATAACTTTAGATGAAGAATTTCTCCTTTAACAAAACTTCACGACACTTTGTTTACACAGACTTTCTGCTTTTGTACGATCCCATTTTCCGCGAAAACATAAACAATGAAAACGGTGTAATATGTACTTTGACTTATAGAGTTTCTCATTCTAAAATCAAATCCAGAAGCAGAATTTTTCTATTACGCACAGTTTTCGAAAAATATCGGTTTTTATGAAAAAATTAGATGTTAGAAAAATTAGATTTTGATCAAAAATTAGATGTTAGGTGAAAACTAAACATGTGAGAAAGTTTAGCTTTGAGTCAAAAGGTAGAGGGGACGTTCCTCCATATATCTATTTAAACAATTATGTGTTGTTATACTTTTTAATAGTTTTAGATGCTTGTTAAAGTTTGAGGAAGTGCTGACGCGGGTACTCCATACGCACTATTGTTGTATTTACTATATGAAAAATTCATCATCTAGCAGGAATTTACAATACAGTATTGGATTCTACAGACGTTTCTCGTAGAGAAACCATTCAATGGCTGAAGTATTCCCATTTAGTAATGTTAATCTTAACATGAACTAATAAATTTAATAGTTACAAATATTGATTGTTACTGTTTCATCTTTCGTCTACTCTTACTTTCATCGCTCCTCTTTGCCGTAATCCATTTTTAATTAATGCTTTTGCCTAATCTCCAAAGTATCGCATTTGAACTTGCCAAAGTGCGAAATAAGTGTATTACAAAAAAGGTATTACTAAATCAATTAATATTTCATAAATGTAATATTTCTAAAATTTTTAATTTAAGTTCATATTTGCAGTTAATAAATACAGTTAATTATTTTGATTTCGTATCAATTGAATACTGAACAATGAATGCAATAATTACTGAATTACTAATTGGTAATTAGTGAATGTAATAATTGTATCAGATAAAATAAAAATTAAGTTATTAGGTGTACAGTACATATCGAACGCTTGTAATAAAAACATCACAACTCTAAACAATATGTACGTTTTCCAGGAGTAAAGAAAAGCTGTTTCTGAATATGATTAGGTATTACTTTATTAATCAAATTTATAATTAAAAAGAATATTGCTCATAAAACAGATTGAAACACATGCGAATTGATCACAATAATTGTTTCTTTGTTAACACATCCATGTTAAAACATGATTCACCTCACAATTTATGGCTGTTTAATCTCCAATTTTTAAGTGTTAACATCTTCGAGTCAAAACTTCAATTTACGAAACAAATTGAAGATTTTTCCATTGCATTTGTTTCTCATACAGTAGTTCAAGTAATTTGCTCTCGAAAGTTTATTTTGTGTGAAGAAAAATTTTTTTAATTTTTAAATTATGTATGTGCTCAAATAATAAACAAATTTATTATTTTTTTAGGAGGACACGGACAAAAAGGGGATTATTTATCCACATATGTACAATGGAATAAGGAGTCAACCTCAAATTCCAGAGCACATTCCCTTTCCCTGTAATGTTACCTACGGAAGGTATGTTTACAATAACCTTTCTTTAATGTCTACTAGA
>CM052123.1:2058561-2108039 GCA_028454245.1 Halictus quadricinctus
ATTTGCAAAAAATTCAAGGCGAAGTTATGTCGAATTACAATTTATTGTAGCACTTTTTGCTTGAACACAAAAAACGGATTCATTGCACATATTATATCATATAAATATTACAATTGGAATTATAATTTTGAAATCATTTATGTCTAGTCACAGCAATATTAGTACAGATTTTACTTTGTTTTTTACATTAATGACAATTATATTTCATGAATGCCATATTTACTATCACAATAAATAGTTAATGCTGCTATCAACTAAATTATAATAACTCCCTTTAATTAACCTTTATTATTAGTTGAATTATACAAGAATTTACATTATCAAAAGCATAGCATGATAGAATAAAAACATGATTGCTGCAATTGAAGAGCACAGGGTAACAAACGGTCAGTTCGACTTATTGTTAGACATGACTGCCCATGTAGATTTTTCTAATCGTTCGGAGCAAGAAACAGACAGAACGACTGTAAACATTTGGGACAACAAGTGGTCACCTATAAGGTGACCGTTTGTTGCCCGGAATTTGTGCGTTATTCGACATTCGTGCCAAGTAAAGATGGTCATACGAGTACATAACAGTGCCAAAGTAAGAAAAAGAAAACGAAATCCAGAGAATTGGTTACGAAATAAAGAAAACAAAGAAAATTTAGGACAAAGTTTTATTACTGTGCAACAAAGAAAAACCAGCAAGAAAAATCGGCAATCCTTGTGAATGCAAACAACAATATTTTAGTAAATTTACAAATGAAGAGAAACTGAAGATATTTAAAGATTTTCATGCCATCGAAAATAAAGTCGCACAAGATAAGTACATTTTAGGTCTTATACAAGCGAAAAATGTTCAGAAAGTATAATGACAACTATGTTTTCATAAAAACCATTTTTTATATTTTAAAATGCAGGTTACGTGGTATTTTTTCTTGATTAATTTTATTAATTTTATTTCAATACTCGAGATAATGATGAAAATGATGAAAGTGAACCACCAGAAGAAGCCGATGAGACTTGCAATGTAATTTCGTCCAAAAGAAGAACGTATCTATAGGAATAACAATACATTTTTGGGAGAATTTCATCTCGTTCGGGGTAACAAATAGTCGCATACATCTCATGATATGACGTCAAATTTGTTCTTTTACAGTCACTTCGAAATCGAGCTGACCGTTTGTTGCCCTGTGCTCCTTTATATATGAAAATCATTTAAATGGCGAATTCGACCAATATATTATTAAAATAACGACAATATTATACAACATATGATAAAATCTTGCTTCCACGTTATAAACTTATATGTTAACATAAACTCATGGGTTACGAGTAAAATTCAGAAAAAAAGTAATTATTGTTTAATATGATGCTTTTAAAAACATACTTTGTTATTTTTTTTTGTCATTTTAATGTCACGGTTTCTCAGTTAATAAGTACATATATTTTGTTTCGTGGTGGTGATTTGCGTTGTTTCGTTGTTTCATAAATGGTTTCGTGATGATTTTACAATTATTTGCAGATTTTGAAAAGATATACTTACACGTGCAAACCACAGTATAAAGGCAATCACTTACACGCAATGTGAAACATTTACATCATCGGAAGACAATGATGTGTTATACATGTAGCATCAAAGCACAAATTATTTGTGGAAAATACAACGAATGTAATTTACAGGGCGATTCAGCTAACAAACTAACAACATCCAATTTAAGTGGCACATTTAGCGTGTGAAATTCACCACTGAATTTATGCTCACACATTCTGATACTCATACATTCTGTATTTCATTGAAATATTCTCAATTTCAAATAAAAAAATATGCAGTTTTATATTCTTCTAAAATCATTATTTAATATCAACAGACATTTTCTGTATTTTCATCTAAGAAGAGTGAATTGTTATCTTAATACGTTGCAACATTTGTTGCAATACAGGGTGGACCAGAAAACGTAATACAACCAGACAAGGGGTGATTCCACATAAAAGAAAAATAAGAAAAAATTTCGATATAACATTTTTTCATCCGAAGTTTCGTTTTCGAGAAAATCGAGTTCGAATATGCAGCGAATAGGTACTCGCGCTATTAAATAAGAATCTACTGATGCGTCTGATCATGACCAACCAATTCTACTTCCTGAGGACTAAAGCACACGAACCTGACGGATCTTTAAACTCGATTTTCTCAAGAAAATACTATTCCTTTTTTTCGATTTATTTCTACATATAGAATCACACCTGCCCAATTGTACTACGATTTCCAGCCTACTCTGTATAGCATGAAAATTTATATGAGCAGCCAAGCACGTCGTATCCGTTAAATGTGACCCTCACCACAGTGATGATGAAAAATGTTGCATTTAATGTACTACTATAGATATAGTCAATCAAGTCACCTGAACGATAAGTCGCAGTTTCTGTTAAGTTAGTTTTATATGAATTTGATCTTTTCCATTACTTACTAAAGATATCTACAGGGTGTTCGACTGCAGGTTGGAGAAAATTTAAGGGGTGGTTATCCAAGACAATGTAAGACGAAAATGAAGAATTAAAAATTGTGATTTCGGCTTCATTTTTTAGTTATTATCAATTAAAAATCCGCCTAAAATGCGGCAACCTGACCAACAGAGGTGTGCGTTGCGTACGTCATTGCAGCGTGCCTCGCAAGAAGTCACCTGGCAAGAATTCGAGGTGTAAACCGTTCGATTGGGACATTCCACACGTATTTTCGGTTATAGCCGAATTATTGCCTCAAGTGTGGGACGTCAAAGCCTAACCATTGAGTGCGAGTGAGAACCCTCTTTGAAAGGTGACTTTCGCGCGCCTTTATGATATAAGCAACGTACACCTCTGTTGGCCAGGTTGCCGCATTTTAGGCGGATTTTTAATTGATAATAACTAAAAAATGAAGCCGAAATCACAATTTTTAATTCTTCATTTTCGTCTTATATTGTCTAAGAGAACCACCCCTTAAATTTTCTCCCACCTGTAGCCGAACGCCATCTATCATAACTTCCACGTCATCCATCTTGCAAATTTATTGATGCACTTCTGTATTAACACTGTACTTAGTAGAAGCCCATTAATAAGATTTTCAATAATGTTGTTGTTCCAAAAGGAGGCTTAAAATAATTTTTTATACGGTAATCGCAAACGAAAATAATAGATTACGTTACTGGGAGTGAATTGTTGGTTTACGATTGAAATTGTGAGGATCTATTACAAAATAATCGTCTTTTATTAAAAATTAAGTAAAATATTCCGGTTCTTGAAATTGGACTTGTTATGAGACACTAAAAAAAAACTACCTATTTAAACGGTCAAAAAATAATGCAATAGAATAGAGAATTATTATTTTCATTCTGAGAATTTTTTAAAATTAATATACATATTAATATGCAATGCAACTTTATTTATGAATTTTTAGAGCATATAAGTAAAGCTTTGTTTGTTAAAGTGGGATTCGTATCCAAGATATACACAACATTCAAAGGGCATATTTTAGCCCTGTGCACTCGGATGTCCCCTCTAAGGGGACATTGCAAGTCTAAAATCGATGGCTCCGAGTGCAAATGCTTAGTATTTAGTAAAATGTTTGGTAACTTTTTTCTCATAGAAATTAAGTTGTACGAACACTGATGTACTTTTAGTTCAGACAACAATGGAATATCTATTGTAAATATCTGTCCAATAAAAAGTAAATTGGATAATTGGATTATCATACATTGCAACCAATTAATAAAATCTCTTGGAGAAAAATATTTCAAATTTCGCCTAAAATAATAAAAATTGATCTTTTGAAATAACATTACTTTGGTTTATATTCTCATTTTATAGCCAAAGTTATCACAGCCGAATAAAATATTTTTCTATTTTGCAGCTTGTCACTATCTTTTTCGGTGCAAATGACATATGCTCAGCGCAGTGCTATAGTCCTACGCAGTTTTCACCTGTCCGTTACGCTCTGCACTTACGAAGGGCATTGGATTTTTTGAAAATTGCTTTGCCTCGTACTCTAGTCAACCTTGTGCCAGTTATAGGTAATTAATTATAACGCGTGGAAACACTCTTACGAATTAAATGTCAAGATGTCGTTTAGATACTAAGTAGCATGGATTTGTTTCTAAAAAGTTATTGATGGTAATAGATAAAATCTGATTGACTCCGGTGTCAAGTGAAAAAGTTAATCTCCTGTACGATATTGCGAAATCGTTTGAATCAGACCAACACATCTTAACGATATATGTTTATTTGAAACAAAATATCTATCAGCATTACGCGCAAGATTCCTAAGAAATGTATAAAACTGTTTCGCTGTAATGCACTGAGTTGCACGGAAACTTTTTGCGCTTATGACAGACTGGTTCAGTATGACACGTGCGAGACGGATTAAACTTCAGTGTAACTTCTCTAGAAGTGCTGCGATGGCAATTATAGCAATTGTCGGCTGTAAATCATTTTCAACTCTTGTATTGGTCCGGTCAGAATGTAACGCGTGACTTCATAGAAGAACTTGTGGTCGAAATTTTTTAAGACCCTCTATTCAAACGGACAATTCAAAATACTTCAGAAACTCATAAAGCAATAAGCGTTACATACCACAGCTGGGTAAAATAGTATTTTAAGTAGTAAATATTAAATAACCCTATTTATTTTAAAGTATGCGTACAACTTTGAAAATAAAACATTTTATTTGATGCAATGAGCTCTTAAAATAATATTTAAAAATAGTAAATAATTATAACAAGTTTATTTTTTTAATCTCTCGGCAATGAAAAAGGGCTCGATTTACAATAATTTTTCCATAACGTCACACATTCATACTATGTCCTTCCACACTTATTTTATGGTTATAGTGATTAGAATTTCTTCATAGTAATTATTAAAATAAAATATTTTATTTTGTGTTCCACATTGTTAAAATGGAAATATTTCATTTTATAATTCAGATTCTTGAAATAAACATATTCCATTTTGTGATTTAGATTGTCAAAATAAAGATATTTTATTTTTGAAATTATATATTCTATTTAAAATGCTATTCTTTTCAAGTTAAATAAAATCCAAAATTTAAAATAGTATTTCAATAGTACAAGTAGGCATTTTCAGAGCTACAGTGGCTTCTTTCGCTATGTGATAAGTTTGAGAATCTAAAGTTTTTGCGACAAATTTTATTCATCTTTCAAATTAGAACATTAAATAAAAAATTTTTACTAAATTTCTAATGAATACGTGCAAGATTATTTGCAGAATGTATTATAGACATTTATATTTTTACTAGAAAGAAAACAAATGAAAAAACTGCTAAATTTAAAAGTAAAATGTATACATTATTACTTTTACTTATAAATAAAAATTTGTTTACTTATAAAAAATACTTAAATTATGTTTTGAAGTGAAACTATCAATTTGTGTCCAGACGTCACAGTGTCCATTAGAGTTCCTCGAAGTGCTATGTGTAGTATTTTGCATCCTCTGTATTGTGCTTGCATGCATAGAGGAGGTCAACCAAGTATTACAGCTTCTAAAATGGCGCAGCTTTATCAACAAGCAGTGGAATCTATGATAGATTCAGGAAGGTAAGATTGTATGAAAAAATATTAAATATTTAATTATGAACGTCGATCGGTCTTATTTTTTATTTAAACGATTTTCAATTTAAGTAGGATTTGTAAAAATAAACATTTCGAAGAACGAAACACATTTTGAAAATATTTTGCACAGATGTTTATCATTAAATTATTCATTCGGTTGAGACTTGATTAAGGCAACAAACTTAGCATAGAAGCAAACACTCTTTTTATGTATACAGAGCACGGATGAATAATGTATACAAAAAGAGAACACGTGGAGATTTCTTATGAAGAAATGAAAAAAAATGTAGGATCTGTGACAATCCAAGGCTAAATTTTTGAGAAAATCAATATTGTAAATCCGCTGCGTACATATACGTACGTGTTTATTTTAATATCTTAGCCATAAAAAAATCGAGACCAATTAATAAAAAGATCACGTTTTTGTTCGTTAAAAATTTTCTTTGTGTGGTAAAGTGTGCTTTCAATGCACTTAGTAGCTATTAAATGCCATATACAGTTTTCTTTCGATATAAGACGACAATGTTTTTTTTTGCTACAAGAAAATCTCTTTCACGACACCGCTTATTGTTAGTGCCAGAACGAGAGGGTATTAATTTCAATGGTATCAATACATACCTTACAATTTAATAAAATCACTAGAGAGAGAAGTAAATCCTCATTTAGTTCCTATGTGATTTTTATTTCTTTTATTTGCGATATTTTATTCTGTTTCAACGATACATATCGCTGCACGGCCGACTACTTTATGGTCCATCAGACAACTTTGTGGGACACATAAACCTATAACATTGTTGAGATACCTCATACGTAGAAACCGTATTTTAGCCGTAATAACATAGGTACGAAGCGGATTTTTATAATTGATTTTTTTTTTAATTAAGATTTCAATGAAAAAAAGTATGTTATACTCCTGTCTTATTTTTCTATAAGGAATCAATATAATATTTGATTTTACATAAATTTCGATTGTGCGCTGTATACAATGTGGTTTTATGTGGTTCTTTTTTTTTGTCTGGCGGCACACTGAAATCGTTAAACAAAATTCACGGCACCTTTAGTATTATTATTATTACTATTTTGCTTTTTACAGTTAGTAAAGATATGAAGGATGAGACTTACTTGGTTTTTTACATATGAACAATTCAAAATTTCGCGACACCCAGTTTGAGAACGACTGCTGTAGATTGTACAAAGAGAAGAGCAAATCCTCATATTAGGGTGTTGCATATGAAATGGTACATTTGTAACTAAATTTAAGCAAATCTAACTTTTTTATAAATAAAATTTATTGATGAAAGCAAGGGCCATTATAAACATGCTCTGTTAATGAATAACAGGTTGCTTGAATTTATTCTGGTAGAAATAGAATTTCTTAGTCGTTCACGTTCTTTATTTGCAAGATTGTTGTCTCGATTCTAGAGTTTTTGTACTATCGACGAATAGTGAATTACTTTATCATGACATTTTGATCAAACATTATGTAATGATATCGTCAATATGTTATTTTTCCACTTATACAAAAAGAATACACGGTAATCGCATTTATTAATAATGAAATAAGCTTCGTTTTGAAGTAAAAAAGTAAAAGTGAACATAGGACCTTTAAAGATCAGATTTGTATCTTAAAATAATATACAGGGTGATTCTTCTAAGTGTGCCACCTAAATTATATGTAAACTATTTCGTACATGAAAAAATGGTTGAAACGAAAGTTGTATAGTTTCAAGAGTAGCGTAATGTAATGTAATAATTAGTCTTTTCCTATTTTGCTTTTTTATCGAGATATGAACACACCTTGAGTTTCTTTGTCATAATGAGTTTTTAATATTTTGGTAGAAAAGAAAATTAAACTCCAAAGGAAAAACTGTAAGAGTATATGCAGTGAAAAACTAATAGTTACTGATATATTCTCTATAAATGATGTTTAATGCAAGTAATGCTCAAAATTTTCTCCATTGCAATTTAATGCGTTTGCGTAATCGATCGGTAAGCGCGAGTGTTTGTAAGATGTGTGTATGTACAACTATGTATGCAATGTAACATGTAAGCTCATGTAACAATAATTTAAAAAAATGTCTAAATTTTTCTAATTTTATATTCGAAAGTTCCTCGTTATTCATTAAAGAATTGTATCTCAATAACTCTTCGCTTTTATCTCATATGCCTATTAATTAGTTTTGTTCGGGGACATCTAAAAAATAAAATTAATCACGAAATACCAACAGTGCCTGAAGGTATGAAAAATCGTATCATTAGATCATGTAGTGCGATAAGTCAAGAAACACTGTGATGAGTATCCATTTGCACTTATAGATCGAATATGCACATTTATTAATTGTAACACAGAACATTGTGAGCATTACTTGCATTAACAATCATTTATAGAGAATATTTCAGTAACTAATAGTTTTTAATCCCATGTACTCTTATAACTGTTTCTTCAGGATTATATTCTCTCTTCAAGGTTAAAATTTGCCCTTTATTGTAAAGAAATTCAAGGTGACCTTTATATTTCGACAAAAAAGCAAAATAGGAAAAAACTGATTATTACATTGTATGCTATTCTTAAAACCATATAACTTGTGTTCCAACCATTTTTTCATATACCAAATAGTTTACATGAAATTTTGGTGGCATATTTATCTGAATCACCCTATATAATAAATCCATCGACTGTACCAGTACAGTGGATCCAAGAAATACTTGAACATAAAATTTCTGATTCTCAAGAAATTGACGATATTTAACCCAATGTAATTTCGTAAAAATAAACAATAAAACTATAAGCCTGTTTTAAAGCATTGAAGTCTCTAATTTCGCAAAGACGTGTTCATTTTTCTCTCAGATATTTTTACATGATGTAGCAGATGAAAAACTGAAGAGCCATTTTTCCTCTAAAATACTGTACATTCAAATCTCTGTAAAAACATTAAAACATTTTTTTTTGTGAATGAATCTTACGCAGATTTAAAGATTGGAGCATCTCCTTTACAACGACACCTTAAATATTGACGTATGATTTTTTCCACTGCTTTATGGAACAAAAACGAGGACCAAGTTCGTTGGTGTAAAGCCCTCGCGGTGTGCCTCATTTCACTGTGAAGTTGACTGTATATCTTTCATTTAAACCTTAATGAAACGACCAGAACAAAATCATACATTAAGTTTTTTTCTGTAGTTGTTGTTACGCCCCAGGAAGGACAGATGCTGGATAGTATTAGACGCAGTTTAGAACCTACCTGCATTCACCGGCTTCGGTTCAGGGAATTGAGAATCAGGAACGACGACTACAATTTGACGTGTTAATAATTAAATTTATTTTTCTCTTTATATCTACAATTCTTGTAGGTCAGAGGAAGAAGCAGAGGAGGAGTAGGACGAACTCTCCATATTCTGGATTTCTTTTGCTATTTAAATCAAAGCATTTTCGGCAATTAATTTAGCCTCCTCGTGTACAGAGTTGGGCAGTATCTAAATAAAAAATTATTTAAACAGCTTTCAGATACAAATACTCTGTATCTTTTGTTTTTATTCGAAGTCGGATGAATCGCGAGAAGTTATCTGTATCTTTATTCGTCGAGCGTCTGGTTTGGAGAGTTTTATTCGACCTGCCTCTCGGATGATTTCTGGTTATCTTCGGGATTTATTCGAGAGCCGGATACCACCCCACCATTTATTCGACGGATTTATTTGTAGATACTCGGTGACGCCGAGTATCCGTCCGATTTTAGTTGACGAATAAATAAAAATTCAGAATTTATTCGAACCCAGATGTCGCAGCGAGATTTATCCGTAGCTTTTATTCGTTATTCGAAGCTCGATTTGGCCAGACGATTTATTTGACGATTTATTCGTGACGAGTATTTGGCATAGATGAAAATCAAAAGTGTTCGAATATTTTTTTAATCCACTATATTTACTTATCAAAACGCTTCATAACATTTGCATTCTAAAATTGGACATTCCATATGCAACAACATAACAGTATCAAGACCTGTTCTGTTTTGATCCTACAACGTGATTAGTGACACTACTAACACTAACATACGTTCAACAATATGTGTCTGCAATGACCGATATTTTTAGTAAATTATATACATCTCTTATAGTAAAAATAACTAATATCTCTTATAAAATATGTTAACAACATAGAATGACTTAACTTAAATATTGATTAATGAAAACAACAACGTATAAAATTTGTTTATTTAAGCTACTAGGCTTTATTTTCACTAGTAACTAGACATATATAATGTTATACTTCATATATGTTTCGTTATATAACAAATAATTTTTTATAGAATAGTAAAAGTATAGTATAGTATGATAAAAGAATGGTATAGTATAGTAAAAGTATAGTATAGTATAGTAAAACTATAATATACTATAGTAAAAGTATAGTATAGTATAGTAAAAGTACGGTTAAAAGTATAGTTTTTTAAATGCATTCTTAAATAATATTTATAAAGTGTAAATAAATAAAAATTCGTAATCTGACAATAACGTATGCACAGAATGTAACATCTAAATAAATATTACTACCATTATTATAAAATTCTAGATACATACTATTAGGATTGCAGTTCGTGCATTCATGTTTCGTTGACTGTATGTATGTGCAAATGTTCAACATTCGCCAGTTGAATGCCATTTCGAGGTCACCGTATTCCACGTCGTTGAACTTGACATCAGACATTAGGTCATACTGCTGAGGTGTGCCATTAAAAAAGACATTGATGAAATTTTTAGTGACATTGGAGATAACGCCAAACAGAAGATCTATTTATGTTATAGTATTTCCTCTCATAAGGAAAGTAAATGAGCAAGAAATAATGATGTTTACTGTGGCATTATCTTCTGTCTGCAATCTTAATAAGATATATAAGTGTTTTTGCTATAAATTATCCTATATACATTAAGTGCGCATCTGTATGTCAACAGAAAGTTGTTTGGAGATTTCACTTCAAATAATTGAAGAACATTTCTAGTTATGTTTATTAATATAAATATTATGAATTTTCAGGTATGATAAGTCACTAGACTTTACAGTGGTCCTACAACCATTTATTAAATTGTTTAATGCTCCAAATGCGAATCCAAGAAAAGCATCGCCAATCGATCCTACTTTGGTCACGTATGATTGCTTTCATTTTAGCCAAAAGGGTCACGCATTAGGTAAAGTAACAATTAATAATATTGATGTTGTAACTAAGAACTTTTGTCTTAACCCTTTTGATGTTTATGTCGAATATACTCGTTATGAAAATATGACAATTTATTATTTAACGACGAGTATGTTCGTCATGAAGAAAAAATATGTACTTTCACAATTTGGAGTATAATTTAGGTTAAACAAGCAACATAATCGTAATATTTACATATTTTAGAATAATAAGTGCAACAATCAAGAAACAATAATATAATTTTACTCTCTAAAAATAAGTTATATTCTTAATTTCTAATTTTTCTTTTACAGATATTTGATTATTTAGTAAATAGAGAATAATTTCAGTTCTAAATATCGATTACCTTTTTTTGTTTACAAATTATCCAATTTTAGATTATGTAAATAAAATGAATTCATCTTTAACATGTTTGCAACAAAAAAGTCATCAGAAAAAATTTGACATTTTATTATAATTTACTTAAACTTTATAGTAAGTGTTTATACCCAATTTCAAAATTACATAAAACATTAAAGTTTTGAATCTGCAGATCTCATGTGTATTTCTATCATATGTGTCGTTTAGTCAACAAATTCTATATACATACATTTATTAAAAGCATACGAATATACGAATATTAAAAGCGATGTAACAAAAGCCCGGCCTGACTACGCTGTCAGTGTTTCACATTTTAACTATTCCAGGCCGTATACTTCAGTATACTTAACAATATAACAATGTTGAAAATAAACAATGTTAGGTTTGGGTTAGGTTTGAGTTAGGTGCGGCAGCCCCTCCCCCAAAACAATAGACGACTTTCTATTTAAACAAATTCGTAAAAAAATACGGTGACATGTCCGAAATAAACAATTACAGTGATTGAGCGGCTTCCTCTAAAGTATCTGTATCTTTTAAACGGATGAATTCTCGAAGTTTAAATTTCATATTTGTGTTCCTTCCACATTCTTCATAACATGCTCCAGATTTCATATCGATCAGCCACCGGCGCCTTTCAGAATAATACTTAATATACTTTCACAAATATACTTTCAGTATATGAATAGATATCATATAAATATAATATATAATATATTTGGAAACGTTTTCTCTTGATTCGAAGAATTAGGTTAAATAAATGTGAGAGTCGAAAAAAAAATCTGTCCAATTTAACAAACCAGTTAATCAACATACATAAAATGTGCATAATGTGATAGAAAAAAGAAATTGTGAAATACAAAAATGAGAGTACTGTACTTTAGTTTAAAAGTCGTGAATTATAAAAATATTGTCACAATTTGATATTTTCACTATCGTTTAACCAGTGATTTATAAATACATGTGTCATGTGTCGTAGAGGAATATAAACAGTCTTTATGCATCTATATTTTTTATTGACTTATTCGTTGAATGAACTCTAGGCGACGTCTACGGGATATTCTTGTGCGATAATTAATTATCGATCTGTTCGATGTGTCGTGTTTTTATTTACACACACTCGCTTGTTTTCACTCAATGTGTATTGGTCGTTCAAACGTTCACACATTTACACTAGCCTTTACACGAGTCTTTGCTCTTTTGTTTTTCCACCTTTCTAATAGCGAGTTCTTCTGTGCTTTATGCAAATATCTTTCCTAGTTTCCATATAAAGCTGCACTGTGTCTTATACGAAGTATTTAAAATGTCTGTTTATTGTATTTCTGTTTGTCATCTTACTGTTTTCTTATATATATTTGTAAGCATTTCTAGATAACAAAACGTAAGAATTTCAATACAAATTTTTAGTAATGATTCAGTAATTATATTACAAAATTTTCTACAATATTTAAAGACTGTATCTATTTTATTAATAAAATGTTATGTTCGTACAATATCTTGTGCAGGGTATCCTAAATGTACAAATAATAAGTAATTACAAACGTAACAGTATATAACATATTAATTGCATTTTCCTCTTAAATATTAAGAATTGAATTATTCAAGATTAACTCCAATAACATTAAATATTTTTAATTTAGAATTCTTACATTCTTAAAAACATTAAGTAATTAACATTAGATATTTAATACTTAGATTTTTTATATAATAAACCTGCTTTAATTAATAAATAGAATTCTACTTTAATGAAAATCAAACAGTAAATTATTAAATCTATTCATAGTTAATATTATCTCTTGTGTATCAATTGTTGTTTTTTAATTATATATTATTAACTATCAATGAGACTTTATTATGTTAGTTTAATATTTCTACTTTTTAGGAGCTAATCTTTTATGGAATAACATGTTCGAACCAGTGGGAAAGAAAACGGATTTTGGACTACCAGAAATATTTGAAAGAGTATTATGTCCAACTGAGAAAGTGCCATATATTTTTACAAATGTCAATTCAAAATTTTTTAAAATGACTGGTAGGCAGGATGGTACTACACTAAGATAATTTACAGAAGTACTAGTAATACCAATAATTTAATTTGTGATATTTATTAACGGATTGTAAACGGAAAATTTCACGTTAACAATTATTAAATTGTAAAAAAATAGGCTTGAAATTGTTACGAAATATATCAATGTAATCGTATTGTAAACAGAAAACAGAAACGGTGGAATAAATCAATCATTTCTGTTCTCCTTTATAGATACTTATTTAAACGTATAATATTTCATTAATAAAATTTATATGAATTCTAGTAATAAGTATTACTGTTAAGAGTTATTGAATTATCAAGAATTAAACATTAATTTTAAAATAATCATTTAAGCATGATTAGTAAGGATTAATCTAATAAATTATCGCTATCTTCGACGAAAGTTACTTCTACCTCATTCAAATATTATAAATAATAAATTACAAATATTTTATATGTGTAATAAACTTTATAATTTCTTATAAGTAGGCTTCGGATAATTATAAACATATTCATTTCCTCAGATTATCCTACTAGCATCATAGTAAAAGTAATATTGCCTGCTAAAAAGTTCATCAGTACTATGTGATTATTCATTACATTTTTTAACACATTTACAAATACCAAAAATACAAAATTAACAATATAGTTAGGAATAATGATACTTATGAAAATATAACTGTCATTAAAGAATGCCATTATTGTGTTATTATGTTATTTATGAACAAATGAATATAATATTTATGTAACCATAAAATAATCAGGACATAAACCGATCTAAAAACGAATGTCGGAAATATCCGTGTAAGATTCTATAATAATGTGCTCGGTGAAAGGTAGAAATGTCGAGGATGTCTACATACTTTCAAACGTGTTTCCGGATATTTCTGGGCTGCGACCTTAAATCTCATGAACAGGTAATCTCACGGAACCGGTAACCTCTCATTTATCAACCTATCGCGGAAGATTGCAAATACGGTCAAAGACGATCAATTTAATCTGAAGGCTTATCTGAGGTATAATTTTCCACTGTATTTACTCAAACACGATAGTGTTACAACTTTTACGCCTTTTTCTATTAATTTAAGAAGAAAGTTATACATATAGTCGTATAGAAAGTACTGAAAGTACTGTTCATTACTTTTCTATTATAAGGAAAAATTAAATAATTTGGTTATGATTCACAATTCTGTGAAATGTAATATCATTGTTCATTGATTAACAAATTCATCTACAGGTCTTCAGAAGAACATGCAGCGTCATTCTCGTAGTATATTAATTTGCCTGACATTGTATCAAATACACTACGAAGCATAACTAACAAAAGGCACCACGACAATTTTCAAGAGTTTCGAATATTTATATAATGATTTCCAAATGTTAATAGCATTAGGTAAAAAGAGTTAAAAAGAAATGATATATGATGAAAAGAGAATGAAAATATTATTTATTTATAGCAAAGTATAACAACGAAACATATATTTGAACGGTGCACATCTACATAAAGCAGCAGTGTAGTTACACGTAATAGCAATATTAAATTTGAACAAAACGGTTGAATTATACAACAAATTGTTAAAATGAAGAATTTTAATAATGTGTAGAGCTTCCTCTTCGTTACGCATTAATTAAAAAATACGGTTAGGCATGCTTCTAATTAATTTGTTCAAATCCAAAAATTATATGTTAAATATTTCTATTAAAAAATGAGCACCGGCAAAAAAGCTCGGCCATCTGTCTGCTTATTTTGTCTCTAGAATCAACACAAAAAGTTTCATTAAAATCGGCGACCCCACAGGTGTGACCTCTCCTTGTTAGAGGAAACTGACCACAGCTTTGGAATGAGTCCAGGTACATTGTTGTATCATTTTTTAAAGCAACATCATCAAATATTGACAATACTTTTTGCATCCATATTGGAAAGTTCGTGTATGAATTGGCTGACTGGAATCTGCTATTTTTAAGACGAATCTGGGTAAACTATATTTCAAGTGTCGACAAAAATAGCTTTGTAATTGGGTCGTACAATTTATTATTTCACAAGATTTTAGCAATCGTGTGCGCATCTAGTACTCGGGCTCCTAAAACCGAACAGCAATTCGCATTGTAGGACATAAATCTTGTGACATATTACAGCGGTCACTGAATCCGTTAAGCTAGCGCGATCCCATTCGGTTCAATGTCCATATGAGTCAACTTATAGTTTAATTTTAGCACGTTAAAATTTTTGTATCGAAGGAAGACTAATACAAGAAGACTTTTGTTTTAAATAGGAGATGTTGATATTGGTTATCAGTCAAAAGCAATGTGATCGATAACGACACCTGTTAATGAGATTTTCGAACATATTCCAATCATTACACCTGTAATGTCTGCAGCGCGAAGCGAGCACGTTTTTCTCTTTTCAGTTGTCTACATATCTTTATAATGTAAAAGTATGCATCACAGAAAATATAGTTAAAAAAAACTATCCAAAATGTTAAATACTAATGTAAAACTTTTGGGGAAATACCACGTGTTCCCGTGACGAAACCTCACCCGCAATGTTTTGTTTTTAAAACCAACTACAAACAGGTTATTGAAAATTATACAACGTGATCGTAACTCACTAGTGTTTATTACTCACTACTCTTTATATTTGCTTCCAGCAAACTCTCTTCATCGTTATTCTTCAACTTCCATCCTTACAATTCTCACTCACTCTCCCTTTCTCTCTTTCTTCCGGCCACACACTCGAAACTGTCCATTCTGGCCTAAATATTACTTTTCATTTACGCCCAAGGTTCTCCAAATTACATTGTAAACATCCGTCTCCATTCGTTCTGTAATTCATCACATCCGATCCAACTCATGCCAAACTTTCACTCCCATTAAAAACTTTACTTTAATAAGAGAATTTTTACACAATTCTGGATCAAATCTGTCTAGGCTTGTCAAATTGTACTTTCGAAACATTAATATTATTATTCTACATTCTATATTCGTACATACCATTCTAACGAGTTTATCCGATACATTTTCTCTAATATTAATGTCTTGACAATATGTTGGGCGCTCTACAATTGCGTATGTCTTCAATTTCAAAGTATTTTAACGGCTAAACTTCACCTTCTGGGACCAAAAATTTGTAACTTTTTTTTTTATATAATCCTGTATATCTTGACAAGAAAATGCCAAAAATGGATAGCTTAAAACCGCTCGTCTTTAAATACGCATAATATTTGAACCAGTAAATTCCTCACATTAACACTTCGATATTTGGCATTTTCTCATCAAGACCTAAAAGATTATATTTAAAAAGGTTAAAAATTTTTGGTCCCAGAAAGTGAAGTTCAGGCATTTTAACATATATTTTCATCGTTCTCGAATTACTTTCAACGAATATAAAATCGGTGTCTTATAACGTAATACATGCTCGGAAGCAATGTTGCCAGATAAGGTAAGAGAGCACGAATTGAGGGGAAAAAGTTGCCCTCTCTCTGCCAGTACCTACGGGAGTATGCACGACAGAGACAAAACGCGTCACGTGACCGAAACGCGGCGGAAACGTGGGGAATAGCGCGATAGAAGGGAAAGTTAGAGCGGGGATACAAGTCTTGATCTGACGACAATGTGCGGAGCGAATGCGAATTGAATTCATAAAGAACTTCAGGTATATCGCATTACGTGACGGTGAACTTCCCTTCCCTTGCCGCCGCGCCGCCGTGCCGCCCCACGTCACACGTTATGAAACACTGACGATATCTATTAGGTTGGCAAGAAAGTAATTTCGGTATTTTTAGGTGAAATAAAATCCAATTTTTTTATCAAAGCAATGAACTTTAATCAATAAAATATTTTCCATCTTGTTCTATAATCTTTTGCCAGCTTTCTGGTAGCTTCATAATTCTGCGCTCATAAAACTTCTGATCCTTTTCAGTGAAAAACTGATCCAAGTGCGATTTCAGACCATCATCATTAGTGAAAGTTTTACCATTCAAAGAGTTTTGTAAACTTCGGAATAAATGATAATCTGATGGTGCAATGTCAGGGCTGTATGGTGGATGTGACATCACTTCCCAACCAAGCTCCAATAACTTTTCACGTGTTACTAAAGATGTGTGTGGCCTAGCGTTATCATGGTAGAACACGATTCCTTCGCGATTTGCCAATTCTGGCCGTTTTTCTTTGATTGCTATGTCCAGTTTTGTTAGTTGTCGACAATAAACATCTGAATTAATGGTTTGGTTCCTTGAAAGAAGCTCAAAATACACAATACCTTTATAATCCCACCAAACTGACAACATGATCTTCTTTTGGTGCAATTCAGCTTTCGGCGTGGTTTGGGCTGATTCATCACGCTTGGACCATGATCGTTTTCGAGTTGTGTTGTTGCAAACAACCCATTTCTCATCACCAGTGATGATTCGCTTCAGAAAAGGGTCGATTTCATTTCGTTTGAGATGCATATCGCATATGTTGATGCGTTGCGTTAAGTGAATTTCTTTCAATTCGTGTGGAACCCAAATATCGAGCTTCTTAACGATTCCGAGACTTTTTAAACGATATTCTATAGTTGTATGCGAGACATTTAACCTGTCTGCAATCTCTCGGACAGTTATATGACGATCCGATTCAATAATGGCTTTCATTTGGTCATCATCAACTTCAGATGGTCGGCCAGAATGTTGGTCGCCTTTAAGTGAGAAATTTCTAGAACGGAATTTTTTAAACCAATTCTGGCACGTGCGTTTTGTTAAACAATCCACACCATAAACTTCACATATATCTTTGTGAGCCCCGGCAGCTTTTTTACCTCTACCGAAATAAAAAAGCAATATGTGCCTATAATGTTCGTTTTTGCACTCCATGTTCAAATTGACACAGAACTAACGATTTTAATCAAAATTACGAGTAATTTGCTTCAAAAGTAACCTAAAAGATAGAGTTATGAAATATCAGAAAGAAAACAAATGTCAAACAGAAGTCAATCAAACAAAACATAAAGCCATGTATTAGTCAAAACCGAAATTACTTTCTTGCCAACCTAATACACCCGATACGATCGTCAATTAACCTAATCTCAAAATCAATCAACTTCAATTCAATGAGATTAAAACGATTTCAATCAGATTTAAAGTTACAGATCATTTGCTCTAATTATCTATAGTGTTACAAATCAGATAACGTTAGCAGTTAGGTACTTTGATATACCAAATATGCCGCATTTCCTTTACGATAGTGGAAAATAAAAATTCCATCGGATTGTAAAACGAATAACGAATATAATGGTGACTTCCGCGCGATTCATTCTTGGAAATTCCGAAAGTTGATATTTTAACTTAAATTGCGGCGAAAGCATCTCGAAGTATCTCTTGAAATTTTGCACAAAGCTAGATCAATATTATAACTTGCCAAAACGATTAGTTCCAGATCGAAGCTATTCGAAGGATTTTTTGTATTCCTCCATAAATAAAAGATGAGCGTAACACAAAGGGGCTTCAGGATAGTCCATATTACTTAATGTTAAACAACTTTTTTTGGAAATTTTTTTTTGCCAGTTAATAGTTGAAACCATTTGCAATAACCCATATGATTTGTAGACTCCTAAGTATTCAATTATAGACGGAGTAATTACATAACTATCGCACTGAAAACTGATGAATTCCCAGGAGGAGGCAATGGTTATTTACCATGCATATATCTCCGTAAAAATTTTTTTTTTAAATCTGACCTTGGCACATCATGCACGCACTATTAGGCTATACAAAAATAATTTTTTTTATAAAAATCGAAAATTTATAAAAAGGATTTTTTGCCACCTTGGCACCACTGTGCGGCGTGGCGTTTAACGTGTTAATTTTATTGATATATTTTATTGATATTGAGTTATACCATATGAAATTGCCCTATTTTACATAACAAATTACAAGACCTACTTGAATTTATCAAGGAAACCAAATTGATAAATCAAATAATGTAACCTATCTTTGCTCACATTATGATGTCGCTAATAGCCTAGCAGTTGATGCGACATAAATCCATAAAATAAAAAAAAGAGTTATAATTGTTTTTAAAACAATAGTTTTTATGTAATGGAAATTAAAACAACCTGACGTTAATGGTTTCCTTGCTGGGTACAAACTGACACATGAGTTAGCATTCCTTGCTTAAATACATTTTACAAATGCTGTGCCTACTAAATTCACGAAAACCTACTTGAAAAGAAATATTATAGTCTATAATAAATAGTGAATATTCCACTCGAAAGGATCAAACACTAAAAAACTTACCTAATCTCGCAACAAATTAACGTACATGCACAACGAATTACCAAAGGTAAATTTATTTTTCAACATGCTCAACAGTTATGCCATGGCCTGCACGAAAACAGTATGATAATATTCAACAATTAAAAGAAGCTATTAAGGTAAAATGGGGTAATTTGTCGCAAGATACAATTAAAAAGCTATATAAATCCTTACCAAATCGGATACTCGAACTCGAAGTAGTAGAAAATAAAGGCGGATACAACCATTGTTAATTTGCTGTTAATTATTATGTAACTTTCTTTTTTGTGGAAATATATGTATAAATTTTGTAAGTGTGCTATCATTTCGTCCTCAGCATTTGTATATTTCTTCTACTTGCTCAGAAAGCTAGCGAGGTCAACCTTATTTACAAAGAGGTTTCGTCTCTGTGCGTCATAACAATTATGATATTATGTGTTGTATACAAAAATTCTAAATGATCTTCGAAAAATTAAAGATAGCACGCATGTGCTATCATTTTGTCCTAGACAGTATATTCATATTTAATATTCATCTCTATAGAAATGATGAATAGAAATGTAGTATAAATTCACATGTTGAATATTTTAGTCGCTATAGTTTGCTACTTGGGAAGCCACGATTCAAATTCCAAAAGAAACGAATACTTTTTTTGGTTTTTATTGCTTCCTTTCCACTGTTTTAATTGCACGTGGCGACTTTATTTAAATTGTACATTACTCGAAATTAGTATTCCCATGAGAAAAAAACAGAACTGCACGTGTTTCCAAATGCCTCGTGTAGTGCATCGTTAACATTGCTATGTAATTTACACTGTTTACTGAAACTGGTAATATTCCAATACTTATAATATACTATATCGAACAATTTCAGGTGACTGTTAAGTACGTTTTGATCTATTATTTTCATCTGTTTGCAATCATTAATAAAGTAAATAAATGTCTACGTAGCTTCCGTGTCTTGTAATTAAAGCAGACAATTTTTATTTTGCACAAAATTCCGCAGTCGTATAATAAAATTACAAACACGAGACCTAGACAGAAAGTTTGATTTGTTCGCATAAAAATGTGCATACATATGTTGTGCATATAAGTACATATATTTTGCATACATTTATGCAGATTTTATAGATTCACACGGGTTTTTTTATTTATACGAAATTCATCAATTTTTTACATATTTACGACATAAAATGTCAGAATACCCGCAGTATGTATAACGTCATTTTCAGCTTGATCAATTCGGAGCTAAACACGAATTTCAGATGTTACAAAACAAAAAAAAAAGTAAAACGTTGTAAATATAATGGCTGCAATGCGGTTTGACCAATCAAAGTTATGAGCTGAGATTTTGGGAAAGGCAGAGGAGGGGGACCCTGAATATAAAATTTCAGTGGCAGATCTTTATTAATTTTGGAGATTTTTGTGAAAAACCGTCAAAAAAGACGTTTTTAAGTTTACCCGTTACATATAATTTCTCGTTATGTATACCCATAACCTGAATATAAATAATTATAATTAATTATTACCTTTGACGATTCTCACATTCGACAATTTAACATTAAATGTATCGGATTATGTTATACGTAATACATAGATTGTATAAATAGATTATGTTAATTATATTATCTACGCCTGTGTAGGCAGAATTTAATGTATCGTATAAACAGTTTTTCATTAACATCTCAAAAACCAATAAAGATCCTCCATTGAAATTTTATATTCAGTTCTGTTCGTCCTCTTCCCCCTCCTCAAAATCTCAGCTTCTAATTTTGTGTGGGTCACATCGCTCTATAGTTTAAAATTTTTAATAGTATCTAAAAAACTGAAAACAAAAAAGCGATTGTAGCTATAAATCTTGATATAATAACAATCAGACTTTGGCAAATTTTATTTGAAAGGAAAATATGAAATAACTAGTTCAAATCATTTATTTTTAATACTGTTATTTCGAAATAAAAATAATATTGATTCATTTGTAATATTAACAATTTAAAATATTACATTATTGCGATACTTCTTTATTTCAAGTTTGCCAAACGAAATAATTCTCAAAATAATATGCAACATAATTCAAAAGGGAAAAAATGTATTATTTCAAGTTTTATAACTGTACTAAAGCATACGAATTTTAAAAGTATTTTTACATGATTTCGTTTACATTGTAATGATAAAAGGAGTCCTCAAAGATAGAGATAAAAAATGTATTTTAGGAATCTTTGAAACTATTGCATGCTGAATACATTTTCAAGGACGGTTTTCACCAAAATAATTTATTAAAAATATATGTTGAACTTTAATGACTTCTTAAAACTTTAAAAGTTTTGTAACAAGAATTTAAGTTTTGTAATATAAGCTACATGTAAAAATATTATACTTGCTAAATAAACCACTTGGTTTAAATCAGTAATAAATAAATAAATGAATAAATAAATAAATACTAATAGTTTGTGAATCTAAATACTCATACTTATAGTAAAAATTTGAATTCAAGATTATTAAATTACCGATAAAAATTGAACTATTGTTTGATAATTTGGTCTATCCTGTAATAACTTAAGTTTTAAGTTTAAACAGACTTGTATGGTTCTTTAATGGGAATTTATTATTGATCCATTACAGTATGTCACATGCAAAGGTAATTCAATCGAGCGCACATTCTAAACGTCCTTGTAGAAGAACATCGGTGTTGATATTGTGCAAACTATCGATTGCATAATATCCAGGGTTAAAAAAATATTGCCCACGAGACAGATAATTTTCTGAAAATAAGCGGATAAATTTATATATACGAAACACAGTTTCTTCACTGATAGAGATTGCGATAATTACGATTAATCTCCGTTCAAATGAAAATAGTATGAGGTCGTTAAAAGTTCTTACTTGCGAAGAAATCAGTATTTTCAACAATTATAACTACAGTCTATCGTACAGCTTCATAAAATATATAATTAGAAAAATAACAATTCCAGTAATTTCGTCATTCATTAAGAATAACTCAATTCCTGCTACATACCAACTCACAATTAGCTTCAATATCATTTTATTACTTTACCTTGAATGTTTACATTACATTAGCTTCCTGAAAGTAATCGAAATTAAATAATGTCGATTAAATGTTCTCGTTTTTAACACAATCTTAGCATTATAACATCATTATGGCATTATTGCATTACAACTATTATATTATTTTCGTATTTTTTAAATTCATTGATCGTTTGCATTCGAATATTTTTATTGACCTTCATTCAAGAATATCGTTAACTTCTTACAAAACTTATATATTTCTTTTTTTGTATATTTATTTATAATGATCGCATTAACAAGAAGGTTATTAGCGACCACATTTGATTTACATAATATTTACAAAGTTTATAAAAGATTTACATAAATTATAAGGAGTATAAAAATAGCAGAGACATTTGTTAAATATTTGTACATAAAGATTTATGTAGCGTTAATAAGTCTACGTGTTAGATCATAGTGGGTACCGGGGGCACGGCCACAAGCATTTGTGCTGTTTCGTGTCACTTAGGCCAGCTGACGACGCTAACAAAAGTTCTCACACGGAGTTCTTCGAACGCAATAGTTTTACTGGTACAACGCAGTTCACGCTGTAACTAGAACACCCGGCAAAATGATAGCACTTACTATAAATATTACTTTATCCGCATTTGAAATGACATATTCTTTTATTGTAAATTCCTACAGTGTTTAATGGGGTAATCAAATCATTGTAGTTAATACATTTATTAGATTGATAACAAATTTTATTCATTAATATGGAAAAACAATGGAAAATTGATACGATAAAAATGGTACACTTATATTACTTTAAATATTTTTTCTAGCGTCCTTTATTTAGTATTGTAAGCAGAGTGTCAATTTTTTTAACCATGTCTAATAATTTCTTATTACATCAACATTGAGATCTCAAATCATTCTAGCTGTTCACTCCACTCCCATGAAGCAAGATTGAAAGAATAGGCGTAGGGTGGACAGTTATTATGACTTGAACTATCCTTGTCATCTTTTCTCAAATAATCTACTATGCATTTTACACAGTTTTGTTTAAAATTAGTGGTGTAATGTTTGTTTGTACTTATAATAGTTTATTATATGTTGAAATACATATCTTTATATTTAAGGCTTACTGCCACGTGTTCCAGGCGGGAGAGCCACGCTCGACTGCCACGCTCCCTTACACACACACGCCCACACGCACACATACGCACACATGCACACATACGCAGGCATGCTACTATTACAAGTGGATAGTATATAGTTTGTATAGTTTGTTCAGAAATCACAAAATTATATGAAATTATTCTGTTATGTTATACAGTATAAGAGCGAAGGGGGGAATCCTCGCCAAAGACGAGAGGCAAGGAATTCATTAATCTTTCCCAAATGTCTTTGGGATTCCCAGTCGTAAGGCATAAATATTACATCCACTTTGCGGTAATACATACCATCAATGACTCGTTAGCAATTCATTTAGTGATTTAAACTTTATCTGGAATATCATCTACGTTAACTTCTTGATATTTCCCAGTTCGTAATGGTTTCTTTTAGTTAACTTTTTTCGGCTCGCGCGTACTGTCACGTCCGGTGGTTCGACCGTCAATGAATAAAACCTCTGATAAAGAATTATTATGAACTATTGTGCAAACCTAATGATGTCACGCGAGAAGAAGAAACAAATAGGATTAAGATACGCGTTAAAAATTCTACGAAGTTAGGTAGCGCGCAAAACGATTCCAACTTATCTTCCTGCAAGACACGCAGCGAAGATCGGTTACACCCTGAGAACAAACAGAAAGGGTGTCCAATTATGCCAAGTTGCAAGAAGGGACACCAACTTCATGGTAGGAGTGACGACACACTAGCCAGAAAACATCAAGAAGATTAAAAGATGCAAGGTAGAGACTCCTGAGCCAGCATCTTTGACAAACAAAGAACTGTCCATCTTATAGAAGGGAATCAACTCTCCAAAGTCATTCATTCCGTTATAGAGTTATGTTCAGCTAGGTTAAGTTACAAAGTTCAGTCAGTAGAAAATTCGTATATTAAACACGTCGCGTCGTTAGTCATAGTAATTTTCCCGTAATAATCCAGTTCGTTAACTCACTTTCCGTGCGTAAGTCCCGCGAAGTGGTGCAGTGTTGAACTTGCGACGATCACAACTCACAACTACCACTGTTGCGAACGTAAACTAATGGCGCTGGTTTGTATGAAAAACGTTCTAAAAGTGCGTAACAATAAGTTTAATAAAAACAACTGAGAACGTATAAAGTTCAATGCCAAGTTCTAGGCAAAGGTTATAAGGTTTAAGTCCGTACAAATGTTCAAAATGTTCTAAACCTCGTGAAGGATCGTAACGTTCTATGCCAAGTTCTAGGCAAAGTGTTGAAATGTTCTTAACCTATTGAAAGTTCGTAACGTTCTGACTTCTAGTTCTTCTGGAATTCCTTACCAAAGCTCGGGAATAGATAATTTCTTTGGTAGGGATAACCAGGAGACGAATCGCCAGTTTGGGGCGTAATCCAAAAACTGTGCAACGCCCACTGACTCCGTGGTTTCATTTTCTCAAAGAGCCTCGGAGGATGCTGCACAAAGATTCCTTGTTTCAAGGATCTCTCCCCGAAACTGGTGTCGCCTTTCCGCTGAGTGTGGGTCTGCGATGCATCAATCGTCATTGAGTGGGGTACGGCTGGTCTGTTTTCCCATTTCGAAACAGGACACTTAACTTTCAGCCGTACCCAAGTCCGTAATACATTCTTAGGGTCAAGCATACCAATAAAGAACTCAAAAATGACAGTGTTCCACTCGATGGCTGCGCAGACCCAGACACGATGTCTAGACAATTCTAGACAACCACGACTTGCGACGATCACAACTTGCAACTATCACGAACTGCGGCGACTACAACTTGCGAGCGATCTCCAGAAATCAGCGACTCGGTAAAACTAATATTATTGTTATAAAGCGAAATACTTGTAAGCCCTCTAGTATATGCGCTATACCAACCCTCTTTGTAAAAACAAATTTGCAATCTCTGATTCAGAACCTAATTTTGAATAAATCAGTAATTTTGTTATTTCGAAAATAAGGGTACAAACTTATTTAAACAATCCTCAATTTCCCGAACCGTAGCCGGTTAATGCAGGTAGGTTGGAAACTGCGTCCTATCCTCCTAAAATCATAATCCGTCCCACTCGGGACGTAACAGTACGTATATCTATTTGAATAACGCGTCATGCATTTTTTAGATTAGCATCAATACCAGTTTCAATTACAATTCACCTCGCTCTAGAGTATAGTAGAGTATAGCATAGTATAGTATAGTAGGGTATAGTATAGTATGGGCAATTTTTAAGATAATTTCTTTGGTGTCACGTTTCAACCCAGTAACTCGATTTTTTTAAATATAAACCATTACGTTTAACATACGAGATAACTATACTTTTCATTACCAGCCATTGAGTTTAATATATGAGATAACTGAAATCAATTTATATTACAACTGATTACAATATACATGTGTAATGTGGACAATAACATAACTTACAGTCAAGTGATTTAAGATAACATTTAATCTCGTTATCATGTTCATTACTACATCTGTTATCGTAATTATTGGAATGGCGACCATTCTCGTTCATATTTAGATATAAACGCGATATCTACTTTTTACACTATGGACAAAAACAGCTTTATGAATTCCCTAAATTACATAAAAAATAATATTATTTCAGTACATTCATATTATGTTATTATAATATTACAGGAAGAGCTGTTTCTTATTCTATAAAATGCAAATCAAATTTATTTAATAAAATCTGAATTTTTTTTAAACGGTATACAAAACAATTTAAAACTAACATTAAATGTAGAAATAGGATAAATGAACCGATAAAAATGATAATTATTAGTAATTTACAATTACAAATTACCGTAACTAAACGAATAAACTAAAATCTGTAGAAGTATTTGTGAATAAGAAGATATCTCTTTTGCAACAACGTAATAGAACATAAAAAATAATGAGAGGCTTATTTTATTATTAATGCATTGCAAACTTTATGCATCTACTACGCATAACATTTATGAATGTCTGAATCGTGACAAACTAATTTTTCAATTAAATCAAATAATATCTTTTAATTTAATAACAACGCGTTAAAACCCATAAAAGAAAAAACAAACGTATACTTGAACTTTCGGGGTGGTAATCTAATTTTGTACATAGTTTTGCAATACAATTATAACCATAACTATAAAGATATATTGAACAAATTATTGATTAAAATTTTGCACTGTATTTTGAGTTTTATATGAAAATGTCAAAGTTAGTCGCCGCGATATAGTTATAAATAAACAACATGTAACCTTTCCTCTTGGCACTGTTACGAGCCAGGGCTGCGAGAAACGCAAGAGGCCGGCGAGGGCGGTATTACCCCAGAAATACGGTTTCAGTGTTAGTTAAGGTGCGCGGACGAACCCAATGCAAAACTGAGGAGACACTAGGTTAGAGAAATCTTTATTGGATTAAGGTTTGTCGAACCTGATGCGACATCAGGGAGCCGCTAGGACAGTTAGAAAGCCTCGTAACTTATATAATTATTTAATTGATATAATCCGAGCGGTAAGATTATATCGTGTGGAAACATAGTTTGATGTCACGTAGGGTCACACTCACATTTTTTGTCACTTCTAATGAAAACCAGGCCTCAGTTAGATTTTCGTTAAAAGGGGGTTAATGGAAGGTTATCTAGGTTATTTCTATCACAAACTTAATTAACTTAATTATGTATAATGATTGGCACACAAAAAGACAAAAAAATGTATGTAATTAAGCATAGTGAGCAAAGAGAGCCACACATTTGAGTGGTACCAACGTCGACTACGCATAGCGACGGCCCTGGCGAGTCGAGAAAAGGCTGCAATGGTCGTCTGGCGCGAACGCGTCGCGCACCAGCTATCAATCAACATTTTCTTAACCTGCTCATATACTAAGAGAACCAAATACTTTTCGTGAATGGTTTCTTTACCAGAAATGTCTGTAGAATGCAATCCTGTATTCCCGGATTTTTCACGTAAATACAAAAGAAAATATAGCGTATAAAGTACCTGCGTCGGCTCTTTTTCAAACTTTAACAACCATTTACAATTGTTAGGAAGTGCATAGAAATATAATTAGCTATATGGATATGTAGAGGAGAGTTCCCTCTATCTTTTGACTCAAACCTGAACTTTCTCGCATATTATTTAGCTTTTGCGTAACACGAAAATTTTTTATCAAAATCACGCATTTTTAGAAAAACCAATATTTTTCGAAAACGTTGCGTGATAGGGCAATTCTGCTTTCGGATTTGGCTTTAAAATGACAAAGTCTATAAAAATCATCCAACAGGTATTGCAAAACAAGAAATGAATTTTATTTTGTTAGACAGTGATATTTATTAAATCCGGAAGAAATTCTTCAGAATAAATCACAAATGTTTGTTTTTAAGTTAGTAACCATGTAGTTGAAATGATATATATTTGAATATATTTGCAAATATTAAGGAAATAAATTGAAGAGCTCAGGGCAACAAACAGTCAGCTCGATTTCGACGTGATTGTAAAAGAACAAATTTCTTGGATAGTTCGGTGCAACAAGCGGTCATATCATGAGACGTTTGTGACTGTTTGTTGCCCTGAACGAGATGAAATTCTCCCAAAAAATGTATTGTTATTTCTATAGATACGTTCTTCGTTTGGACGAAATTACATTGCAAATCTTATCGGCTTCTTCTGGTGGTTCACTTTCATCATTTTCATCATTATCTCGAGCATTGAAATAAAATTAATAAAATTAACCAACAAAAAATACCACGTAACCTGCATTTTAAAATATTAAAAAATGGTTTTTATGAAAACATAATTGTCATTATACTTACTGAACATTTATCGCTTGTATAAGACCTAAAATGTACTTATCTTGTGCGACTTTATTTTCGATGGCATGAAAATCTTTAAATATCTTCAGTTTCTCTTCATTTGTAGATTTACTAAAATATTGTTGTTTGCATTCACAAGGATTGCCGATTTTTCTTGAAGGTTTTTCTTTATTGCACAGTAATAAAACTTTGTCCTTCTACATTTGCTTTCTTTTTTTTTATTTCGTAACCAATTCTCTGGATTTCGTTTTCTTTTTCTTACTTTGGCACTGTTATGTACTCGTATGACCATCTTTACTTGGCGCGAATGTCGAATAACGCACAAATTCCGGGCAACAAACGGTCACCTTATAGGTGACCACTTGTAGTCCCAAATGTTTACATTCGTTCTGTCTGTTTCTTGCTCCGAACGATTAGAAAAATCTACATGGGCAGTCATGTCTAACAATAATTCGAGCTGACCGTTTGTTACCCTGTGCTCTTCAATTGCAGCAATCATGTTTTTATTCTATCATGCTATGCTTTTGATAATGTAAATTCTTGTATAATTCAACTAATAATAAAGGTTAAGGGAAGGTTAAAGGTTAAAGGTTTAATTATTAAAGGGAGTTATTATAATTTAGTTAATAGCAACATTAACTATTTATTGTGATAGTAAATAAAAAAAAATGAAATATAATGAAATATAATGTATTAATGCATTTTATGTATTCATGAAATATAATTGTCATTAATGTAAAAAACATATAGCTGTGACTAGATATAAATGGTTTCAAAATTATAATTCCAATTGTAACATTTATATGATATAATATGTGCAATGAATCCGTTTTTTGTATTCAAGCAAAAAGTGCTACAATAAATTGTAATTCGACATAACTTAATGCAACATATAAATACTAGATGATATTTATAAATTTCTATTCAAATACGTGCACTGTGATATTTAATTGAATGTGTGCAACAAAAAAACATTACTAAATCATTTCTATTCGTTATATTAACATAATTTCTATATATTACATAATCATTTATATTTATATTATTCAAACAGATCAACTTCGTTTTACTTCTATGTATTTAAGTTTTCACGAACAATTAATATTAATAGTAAAAGAGTGTATAAAAATTGTATGTATTTACTTTATAATAGAATTTTGAAGAACAACTGAAGAACTTAAACAATTCAATGAATAACGAATTAGACGAGATTCAAGGAAGGTATGATTACGGTTTGAATAATCGAATGCTTGACGATAGAGTCGCGATATAACAAAAAACCGTAGCAATTATCTAATTATCGTAACGATAAAAAATTGTCTGGCGTGCTATATGATGAATACATCACCCACTGCCCTTTATAAATATGTATGTATGTATATAGGTATGTAGTTTCGTATTCATGGAAATATAAGGTCGTCTGGGAAATCTGGTCTTTCTTTTTTACCCGAAAGACACTGATTAATTTATAATGTAGTTCACTTGCTTTTTACATCTCTTCCATTGTTTCAACACCCAAAATACGAGTGGTATTTGCTGCATAATATTAGATTTCCATTAACGACACTAAAATAGATTATTGGTAATCCCCATAAGTTAAAACTCGTTATAAGATACCTACTGAATTGAAATGTTATAATTTGTTAAAATACGTCTATAAATAAACGTAAATAATATAAATAAACAATCGCTAATGCGTTTATAAATAAACGCAATTTTAAAAACAGATGAATATTTATTCATATATTACGATATTCTACTATTTGAATCAAGCAAAGAGATGCAAAATTGATAGAGCTATTAGAATTTTAATAATACATATTTCTGGTTTTACATATAAAAATATTTTATGTATTCTATTTACATTTACGTATAACATAATAATAAACGTAAAAACATATCCAAAAATACTTTATAGAACAAATATTGTTAATATTACACAAGAATTTAATTATTGTACAATAGCAGAAATGTGTATTTCAAGTAACTATTTGAAAGTGCTAATAAAATACGTAGGTAATTGGAATACATATTACGTATACTTGTAAAATCAAATAAACATTTAAGTCTATTTCCATTAACAAAATAGTAAATCATTATTTTAAATTGACTAATGTGAGCACAGTTAAGGAAGGTATCTCTAAAAATTGTATTCTTTATTTCGAATACTATTCTATTGGGAAAGTTCGTGCCGATTTTCAAGGGAAACTCAAACGCAGTACATTTAAATTTCGATATACATTTATTGAATTATTATAAGTGCCATTTTGTTGCATAATCTCTCTCCATCTTTCACGCAACTTGCGTTTTTCGGCGAAAAACTTTTAAATATGATTTTTTATGTTGACCAAAGAGTTAAAGTTTTTGTCATTATGGGAATTTTGTATTGACCTAAAGAGATGAAAATCTGAGGATGTAATGTTTAGTTAATAAGGTGAATGGGATAGCACATCCCAACCAAGGTCCAACCGCTTTTGGAAGAAAAAACATCAAATGACTATAATTCACTCTGTTTCCTTCCATATTTAAGAACATATAAAACTAACAAAAATTAATGTATCCTAATCAAACTTTTTTCTAAAAATGCCTAAAAGATCACCTTTTTAGACTATGTACACATACCAATTGTTTTCAATCATTCTGACATATTCAGACCTACTCTAAGCCACCTACAGAAAAACGGCACGAATTTTCCGGACGTATTTTTATTGCGTATTTCAACTACTGTTCTACCCAATACTTTCACAATTTTTTTGTACTTAATAGAGACATTTTTATATCGACTAAAATCAGAGAAATTAATTTATTCGAAAAAATGTACAAAACAAAACTATTTATTGTATAAAATTGATAAATTTACATAATTAAATTTTTCAAAATATTGTTATTAGAATAATGTTATTTAGAAGGTGTAAACAACACGTGTCATTGAAATCTATTAATCTTTTTGTACACGTGCGCATATGTTAATGAAAAGATCATAAATTGCATTTTCTTTGGATTTGAACTAGGAAGTAAGATGTTATTCCATATAATCAGACGTTGTTATTATATAAACAAGACTGTTTACAAAAACAAGGAGTATTTTTGTAGCACTTTCGAAGAATTCATTACATAATATAGCCGTGGCGAGAAAAAAAACATTTAATCTAACATTAAGTGCTTATAAACGTACAGAATGAAACTATTCGACATAACCATTTACGTAAACCATATAAAATTGTTGTGAAGTATTCATCTTCTACAAAAATAAGGAAAAACATACACGAGCGTACGTTTTCTTTTTAAGGTGCATAAAAAAGATGTCGTCAATTGTTTTGTAATCTTGAAGTATGACGTCTCAGATTTTCATTCTTATTTTTAGCGAGAACTGTGTATTGACGTACGATGATCAAGCAATTTTTATATTCATCTTGAAAATCTTTTAGTGGAAATGAAACGTCGACATTTGCATACATTTTAAAGGATAATCATTTATTGTCAGATCAATGCAAAATGTTTAGAAAGGAAAATGGCTACATAGTTAAATGTTATATAGACATGGATTGTTTAACGCTTTATTAAAAAGTTATAAACAAAAATACAGAATTCGAAGGGAACAGTTAAGCAATATTTAAGCGTTAAACAATATTTATGTAACATTTCTTTCTTATTTAGACCCATAGAATATATTGACAAAGTTTGGCACTTTAAACCTAGGACACCCTATATAAAAGAGAAGAAATAGTCTGGAACTGAGATAAGAACCGTAATCGAAACTGATATCATCTAGAAATTTCGGTTCATCGTAACAGTTATTCGAAATAAAGATTCTGCATACTATTTTAAGCTATGTTTTTAAGTAAATCTATTAATAGAAAAGCTATAAATTCGTCAATACTTACTATATATTTATAAATTTCTTAATTAATTAACTTAGCTGACAATCATTTTGTTTTCTTACATAATTTCAATCATAATTTGAAAATTTATTTAATTCTTGTTGGCTGAAGTATGTAGTGTAATCGATGTATTCAGTAATGCAGTATGATCAATGTGTTAATGAATGTATTTTTGGTGTAGAAATCGAGATACCATTATCGTAGTTTGTTGTTATTTATTCCTCCGTTTTCGTTACATCTTGTACGCGTTTAATGTCCTATTTTAATATTTATTATTAGTTATTTTATTTTTTCAAATATATTACGTTTATATCCTGCGCTAATTCTGTTAATTTTACAGCAGAAAAATAAAAAGTGAAACAATGTGAAACGATATTAAACTAATGTACGAGGTATTTTGTACAATGGAATAAAGAGATGGAGATTCAGGGGAAAAGACAACACTAGAATAATTTCGAAATAAATATTTATATTTTATCTTACGCAGACTCAGTACAAAACAAATAAATTAATGGGAACATTCGCTGTGCGGTGTTTTCGTGATTACATGTATACTGGATCTCTAATATGATGCTTAATACTGATTTACTGACTAGTAACAAAGCATTTAAAACACACAACATGATAACAGAGTATAATAACAATTGAAACGCATTCTTCAGAAGGATACTTCCTTAACACGATACAAGTATCTTTGTACATCTTAAGTTTCAACAAATATGGCAAGCTGTGACAATTGAAATGTGGATGCTGCATTCAATACATAAATAATGTGATGGACTAAAATCTACAATAAATGATCTCGATTAAATGTAAGATGTATTTGGAATAGATCTAAAGTGGATACATTCTTTGGATACATTTCAACCTAAAAACTGATTTACGGTTACAGGAACAAAGTTTTTACTAGAAATTTAAAACGAGCAAGTAATAGAACGAAATGTTCCAATTGCAATTTCTATTAATGATTAATAGACTGCGGATTTTATAATAAAAATTAGTAGATCAAATGCAAAACAGCAAACTCAAACAGTAAACAGTAAAACAAATCATATTACAATTATTAAGAAAAGAAATAAATGTAGCTGCTGCAACATAAAAGTAGGTCAGACAATTATCATTTCGCATAAAAATCCACAGTCCAATGATTAATTATTCAACTTTATTTAAAATCGAATCGTTAGTAGGTCTTTCGAATCGCCCGATGGATAAAGTTGTATGTCAGATATGGTCTCGCTTACATATATATACATACATATCGAGGCAGAATTGAACTTTAATTACGACCCAATTCCGTCTGAATTAGAGCTGCACACCTCTTTCAAAATGCAACACAATCTCGAGCATCGCGTGTTTGAAACTTTATTCTAGGTATAATATATCTCTACCTATAAATCAGAGCTGTTCAGCGGTATGCCCGTGCGGGCAGCGATTTTCTTACCCTGGGGATACACAGAATGGCGGGCACGAAGCCACGCCTCTGCGCATTGTCACACGCATTGTCACAGCTACATGGCCAGCTACGGCTGTACTACGACGTACCCCACTCCGCTAAGTCACTTGCCCGTAGCTGTGGCCCATGAGCATCGGCGGACGCCCTTGCCCGCTAGTCGACATGTCGAGCAGCTCTGATATAATTTCTCCTTTTTTTTTTCTTAAAGTGCATACCTTTTGATTCGCGCCAAAAGATTCACGAACAAAGCAAGCTGATTCCCATAGTTTCGCAAAAATTACGCAAATACGCAAATACGCAAATTTTCGCAATTATATTTCTACATTTTCTCGAGATTCCAAACGAAAGTGATCTAAACAATACAATTTGCGATATATTTTCTCGGGAATTTTCATTTATTTTCATTTAAAAATAATTTAAATAATCACTCATTTCGACGGTCCAATTTCTGCTCCCGTGTATCAACGGCTCGATAATCCAAAAATATCTTCGTCCGCAAGAAGTCAAGGCATCAAAGCCTATCTTCGCGTAAAGCCGTTTGTCGACGTCCATATCCTTTGATCATCCGACCGATTAAAGGCCGCGATAATCAATTTTCTCCTCGGAAGCTATCTCCGTCATTTGATGGCTCCTTGATCGACTTCCCTCCTATCACCATAACTTTCCGTCGCCATTAACGGACCGGATCGGCAAGTTAGCTGGGCTGTAGCGTCACGGAAGACTGACAACTCCGTTTTCCTCCATTGTCGCTTCAGAAAGCCGGAGGAAGAAGAAAGCTGTTCTTCCTTGCGTGGTTCACTTTCTGCTCCACTGCAGAACCCGGTGCCCGTGAGAGAATCTACTCAGAGATCCGTTGCTACCTTTGGAACTGTTGCTCCCAGCGCTGCACACGCTCTCCGACCTCATGATGCTCTTCTTCGTCGGATCCAGGATCTTGTCTAGCATCTGACGGATGGTGCTGTGTTTCCTGTTGAACGGATTCGTATACATCTTCGTATATTTCCCTTCGACGTCTATTTAATGATCCTCTTTCGAGAGAAAAGCGACTGTGAATCCAATTGCTGTCCAAAGCTTTTGGAAACAGTATTGACTATTCTCTGGAACAGTACAGGTTGAAGGTTCCGAAGGGAATAATCGATGGCTCGATCTACTCCCGAAACTGTTTCAAGTCAGTTTATGGATTACTTCTAAATTGATGATGAAATCGTTGATGATCGGTGTTTTAGATTTACTCGACAGAGTAATCAACTCTCTTCAATAATTGATCGAAATTCCCCGTTGAGAATAATGTTCAGGGACACTGTTCACGACTTCTTATTGCTTCATTCACTGAGAAACTTGGTTCGCTTAGCACTGTGCGAAAGTTTCGAAGAACTTCAACTGTTCAAGTCACTAGTACTGTGAACCGAGTCTGATGTCGGAATGATTTGAAGCGTTGGTCAGTGCGTTTATATATGGTAGACGTTCGGTGACCTTCGTTCGAGCTCGGATAACGTCGTCTAGCGACTCGTTGCATGGAAATAATTGGTACCGCAGGTGCATCGGTGCAAGTGCGCACGCTTGACGAAAGTCAAGGGTGAAGGGTTCTCGTCGACGAGTATGAATACGCTTACAAAATTATCATTTTTTAATAGCAATAAGTGGACTAGAGAATAGAAAATACTTACCTTTCGATATTACGCTTCAACTATTTAATAATAGAACTACCAAACGTGACTGAATGATCAATAAATATAGATCAATTTTTATTAGGAGTACCCACGATTAATGTAATTTCTTGATATTTAAATTAAATTTTATTTTACCTAAAAGTTACTGTAGATTAATTAATTACAGAATAATTTTACAATAAGAACACTACAAACTAAATGTTAATCAATTTGAACCTTCTGGTAGATCTACTGTTAAAAAGCACTCCAAATTTATTACCATAAAGCGATTATTGACGCACTATTTGTTATACAGAAGCATGTGGTTTCTTAAAATAATTTGAAAAATTCGAAGGTGAAGAATTTTCGATGAAACAAAATATATATTTTTCGATAGTATACAACTTTTTAAAAAATATTCCAGATTTATTGGCTCAAAGTGATTACTAGTTTCACTGTTTGTTAAATGGAAGCGTGTAATATTTTTAAATAATTTATACAAATTAAAAAACTACTTTTTACATCAGAAAAACATGCCTTTGATTAAGAATGAGCAATGCGAGAATGAAACTAAAATAAAATATTTCTTTTATGGAATTTTGAAATAATATTTTAACTGCATCGGTTCGCTGTCATGACAAAATATAAATAAAAAAATTTAATAAAAAATATGCTCTGTCTTAAATGTTGTTAGTTAAATTCAGTTAGTTTCATTGGTACAAAATGGTTTTATTTAAATATTACGGAAGCGATAACAAAAGTATTCTCAGTAATTCTACGTGATAAAAGTAATAAAATAACTACTTCTGAGTAATAAAACGGTCAGTCGTGTATTTATAAATGTAATAACCAGATAAATAATGATCATCATACAAATGTATTATAATAGTTTGACAGGCTGCTTGTACAACTTCAAGGTTTCTTCCTTAAAACAGTACAAGACGAATTATTTAAATTTTTATCTTGAAAAGTTAACAAGTTGTAGATATAAAATTCCTAAAGAAATCGACGAAATATATAAGTTGAGCCAAGAAAGAAAAAATATATTAAAATTCATAAAATCTACAGACATATGATTAACCAACGAAACACACAGTAGTCGTTAATGATCAATACGTCGATGCAACGTTAAAGAATGAAAGAAGAAAGAGAAGAAGTAACAATTGCAAATATAAATTCGCTTCTAATCGTTTAAACGTTCTTGTACAATTTTAAACAACTGAATATTTTTGCATTTTCCTAGATTTTTATATTTTAAAAATATAACCAAAAGAATTATGGAGAAACGTAAAATTGGCAATTTTACAAAATATTATATTATATCCTATACTAGATTGCGGATCTTTGTGCAAAAAAAATTTTTTGTATCTGCTGTAAGAAACTGCAGCCATTTACGAGTATCTTTCTTTCTGCAATAATTTTAGTAGGTCAAAACTAATACAGTGGATCCAAAAAGTATTTGAACAGTACACATCCCATTCTCGAGAAATTGTCGACACTTGAACTGAGATCATTTCGTTAATAAAAAATAGTACAACGCTACACCTGGATTCATTTTAAAGCTTGAAGCCTCTATTTTTGTTATCCATATTTCATTTTCCTCCAAGATATTTTTGCACGATACGAGACAGCGACTGGGAAACTGAAGACGCTTTTTGGTCCAAAATATTACAAAATGAAACGTCTGTAAAAACATTGACTTTTTTCGTGAGTGAAACCACCGTAGAATTGAAGATTGAAGCTTCCCCTTATAACCAATGCGTAAAACTTGATCTACGATTTTTTCTAGCCTATTTATTGTATTTCGAATAACGATCGTTTATTCATAAGAAAATTGACACAACTCAAAAATTTTTCAAATTGTTTTTATTGGTTCACCAACTTTGAAGTCACTTCAACTTTTTACAGTAAAAACGTTACAACTCTTATTTAACCTTTCAACAATTATTCGCAGATAAAACGACATAACTCAAAATATGTTTATAAAAAAAATTAGAATTATAATTATTATTGTGGTGTACTTTACAACTAATGTACGTGACAATTAACCCAGTATCTATATAACAACAAATTATTTTACATTTTTAAGTTGGTTATATACAATAAAAAAAAATTTTCAAATGGCTCTGCTGTAAAATTTCCTTTTTTTGACTGTTGTCACTTTTCTTATGAATAAACGAGGTGTACTGCCAATCTTTTTACCGATTCACATTACATTACAGTCTACATATTACATATTTTATTACATATTTAGTCATATGAACATATTTTATAATAGTTTCTGAAACTTGAACTTTCGTTTCGTTATCTTCTGAATTTGAACAAAGTCGACGTTCGCAAATTTCAAATTTTGCAAGTCAAAAAAAGCAACCAGTTTACTTGCAAAAATAAAAATTTTTTTCTCTCGAAGATTTTTGTGTTTATACTTTTCATTATTTCGCATTTATTTTATTATTTATTATATATACATATATATATTAAATATATATTAAAAATCTGTTTGTTTTTGCTTCAAGCACCTACAACGATTCATATTGTAGCAGCGATGGATGCAACAGTACTTTTCGTCTTGATTTATTTATAAATTCATTACTGTACCTTTACTACTGGTGTTTCTTACTGCATTAACATTTTAATGATAAGGTACGCAACGTATGTACCTGTCCGTTATAAAAAAGAAGAAATATAATTCACGCAGTCTCGAGGTTTCTCGTCGATGTCGAGGTCGGGTGACTATAAATTTCATATCGCTTTGTTCGAAGAAATAGTCATTTTAAAGACGGGAAGGTCGGGCAACAAAAATGAAGAAAAATCGAGATAAGAACGAGATATTCCGAAGCAAGCTCGGCTCGCTCGTGGAAATTCCACCAATTTTCTGGATGTTTTTTTTTATCGACAACAGGAATAGATATTTATATAATAAAGTGTTCGAGCAATTACACATTCAGTGTTTTAATCTTGGAACTCGCGTTGAAGTCAAGAGTCAGCCAGAACGAGCTTCGACTTAAATGGAATTGGTTGATTTATAATTTCTTGTTAATCTATCTACAGAGCAAAGCAAAAATTAATTATTCACACTTGGAAGTGAAAATAATTAATTTTATTTAGATCTTGAAATAGCCTAAAAATAATTTATAATTTTCTCAAACAATATTCCATAAGTATTTAGAAACAATGTAACACTTATGTAATATAAGCTACATGTAAAAATATTGTACTTGCTAAATAATCCACTTTGTTTAAAGCAATAATAAATAAATAGTAAGTTGCTTGTTCGTTTTTCGGTTAAACAAAAGTTTTGCGTTCAAATAAATAATCCATTTGTAATTATTTAACCTCTTAATAATTGAGGATATCGAGTCAACTCTTCATTCGTATTCATTATTATTAAAGTTAACAATGTTCACTTCCTTCTTAATTCAACAAATAATTCTTCCGCTTTATTGTGTTATAATATTCAAATTAGTACAAGCTATATATATCGTATTTACGTTCTTTGTGACAAAAAAATTTGTGTTATGTCAATTTTATTTGTCTCACATTACGTCTCTCTAAATGTTCACGATTGAAAGGTCACTCAGTCAATAGATCAAAAACTAGTAGAAGTAAATATTGTTCTCTAAAGTGTGAAATACTTCATTGAATACTATTGAAATATATAAATATATTATACTTCATATAATTGCGCTGAATAGAGTAAATTGGTAGGTATTTACAGGATTACAAATGTTTCTTAAGCGTAATACAGATTTTGTTTATCAGTAATATACAATCTCCTTAACACAACAGATTTACAATTCGATAAATGTACTTTCGGAACGCAAAGCTATCGTATTTGCGCATTTTCGACGGACGTATTACACCGTAACGGAAGAACTCAACGCTGAGATAAAACACAAAAGATTTCGGTTGAATCCTGGAAATTCCACGACTGGACCTTCACTAATAATAAACGCAAATATGTACCTAACGAGGCAGCTTGTATCGCTTTCGTCGTTATCGCAGAATCATCCGGGAGAAAAAAAGATATTTCCGTTATAGAGCGTCGGATTCAAAAAAAAATCGTTAGCGTGCAAATTTTAATAGTAAACAAGATTTAATAACATGGTTATACCCAGCCACGTAAATCATGCAATCGGGGAAACCCTTTGCGGCATGACCTACGTTTCTTGATGTGCGTACGCCGTACGGTTACTTCCCGTGAATGACCTTAAGAATACGTCAGCAAGGAAGAAACAAGAGTTTCAGAAAAAGCTGTTATAGTCGCAACATGTCCTTGTTTTTTCTGACAGTCGTGCAGTTTTCCATAGTATTACGTATGTATACCCTTGCACAATCCTTAACACTGAATTAACAGTAGAATTCAGATAATACAAATGAAAGTTTAAAATTGGAATTTCTGTATGCGAGTATTAATACCTTTAGCGCTAGACACTTTTTCCAAATATTGATAACATTCATTTAATCAAAAGTCTTTTCTTTATTCCTCTGTTTCCACATGATGTGTTGACAATCATCGTTCCTGAATATTTATATAAAATTTTATTTTACTTCACATTTCCTACAGACTAATTAGTTACAGATTAATTTCACAATAAACACTCTACGAACTAAATGGCACTAGTCTCAGTCTAATAATTAATGGCACACACTTTAAATCAGAATAACTTTCTTATAAATGGACGAAACGATTTCAGTTTTTTTGCGAAGCTAGATACATTAATTTACTAGATGATATGTAATGAAAATTTTGGATAAATTGCGTTTAGTCTGAAATATGAAAAACATAATAAAAGTTTTTATTTGCAAGTTTTTACTTAGGCTTGTAACGAAAAGTCAAAAAACATGTTTTGTAGATTAAAAGTTAAACATGTATGCCAAAGTGTATTTAATTTAGCATCATAATAGTAGTTTACTATGTTTTAATTAAACGTTATTTCTAAATTTCTCTCAACCACGTTGTAACTTATCATTAAACTGCGGATCTTTATGCAAAATAAAACATTTCCGCATCAATTGCAAAAGACAGAGGCCAAATAGAAATTTCTTTCTCCTTTTAACACGTTGACTGGCCATATTACCCATATATGAGAATTATTTGTACAAATTTAAAAATCCATTTTTTTCACTAGCGTGTTCACTGCACCAAATATGGTTGACGTGTGCAAACTATAAAGAGGTTGGAAGAGCACTCAATATTATACATCTTAACTTTCCAATTTGTATTTCACTAAATAAACTACTTTGGTTTTATGGAATTTTTAAGATTGCTGGGTTGGCAGTCAAAGTATTAATCACCTTTATAAGTTAAAAATAATATACTGATGTTCTTGAATTCTTTTATTTTTCCTACTGTTTCAAATATCACCCATCCAATAGTATCGTAAATGCACAACATCCACAGTCTACTTATCATTACAAGAAGTGTCGTTTTTCAAATATTTCTGAATACGATTGAAATTTCAATTCATTGCTGTTGATCTTATTATTCTTCGTGTATAAAAATATAGTTGTTCGTACGTCAATATTATAATGCAGCTTGTACAACAATCAATAGCTTCCAACTGGACGTACGTCAATATTATAATGCAGCTTGTATAACAATCAATATCGTCCGACTGAACTTCTGACGTCCAAGGGAGGCAGTGGCAATAATCTTCAGCATCTCCGAGTATTTGACGTCATTCGCGGAACACGTTTCCAATAGCGAGCCTGGTAAACATACGCCGCGGACATTTTTCTGACCGTCGTTAACCAGAGATTCTTCGAAAGGTGTTACAAGTTCTTTTGTTCTTAAATGACATTAATATTAATTGTTTACAAAGTCGACGCGGATGACAATTATAATGAAAGCGCGGCAGGTTTCTTTGTGTTCGTAATACATATACGAAAATTAGAAAGAAACTGGAATTTAAAATCGAATAGTTGCCTAGTTTACAGCGAACGGACCTGCATCATTGTTAACAGCGTCTGCGTTCGATGATATTTTGTTCGTTAATAATATGTTTTTAATTTGGTTTTATTGCGTAAATGCGACAAAGTGAAAAAATTTGTTTATCCTTTCTTTGTTCGCACTGTACCTTTGATTGATAGTGTTCGCTTATCAATAATGTTACTAGTCCAATTGTATGATCTGTTTTACAAAAATTAGTTTATTTGCAAAAATCATAAAATGTAAAATTTTGAATTTATAAAACACGTATCGAGAGTACAGTGGCAGATTATGTCAATTATGGAATATGTATATTTAAATATTAATAACAGAGTCATAGTCCTTGTTAGATGTCATTTTTTACTTTAAATAATGAAATTATGTGTATTTCATTTTTATTTTATATTCGTTAAATTCCTTTTTACTGAAAAAAAACAGAAAAAACTGAATGTAAAACTGTGATCGTAATTTGCATATTCCATATTAACGAATCAGTAGAATTTAGAAGACATTCCACGGAGCGACTGAGCTATATTTGAATTTTTCTTATCGAGATTTTAATAGACGATAATGTATGCTTGCATACTGTAGATACCTACTTTTAACTACGTACACAAAACGTTACACGCGGAAGGCAAAACAGAAGTGAATACTGCATCTTGTCTACACTCGATCCATATAAACCTCCTACACTAATCCATATAAAAAACTGAAGAGACATGACAAAATAAAAGTTATATATAGTCAGACTCATAATTGTGACACACACTTTAAATCAGAATAACTTTTGATAATTATTTATAATAGGGGCTACCTCTCCGATGGCAATGACCATGAAATATGTTACCAAGGTCATCATTCTGAACAACTTTTTCTTATACATGTTACCGCTGCACGGCTTTAGTTTACGAGATATTTATAAAAATATGTATATTAATACTTTTTTCGGTCACATCGATTGTTGGAAATGATACAGGTTAGATTTGAATTAAATTGATATTAATATTAAGTTACATTTGTTTAAATTTACTGGTACATTTTATTATTGTAAGCAATTACCTACATTTGCCTTTGCCTTAACTTTCTTATAAATGAACCAAACGACTTCAGTTTTTCTGCGAAGCTACATAAATGATGCGCAATTAAAATTTTGGGAAATTGCGTTTAGTCTGAATTACAAAAAAAAATAGTAATAGTTGATTTTGACACCTTATTCCAAATGAAAATAGGTTGTGAAAAGTCACTACTACTATTTTTTTCGTAATTCAGATGTAAACGCAATTTTTATAGAAAAGCTGAAGTCGTTTGGACCATTTTTTTCTTTTTTAATTATTCTGGTTTAACGAGTGCATCATCAATCAGGCTTGGACATTATCGAAGTAAATTATTTGCAAAATAATCGATAGGATAATATATTATTTCATTCGGCTACATTCCATTTGAAATAATCGTGTTATTTTATTTGAACAGTCAAATCAGTTTTTTTAAATTGCTTTACTACTTGAACTTTTCATTTCATCTTTCATTTGATCAAATAGATCGTACCTTCCAAAATTCTATTTATTTCGTATAGATACTGAAGAAAAATTTTAGAAGCAAATGCAGCTAAACATTTATCATTAAACTCGTGATTTGATCGTGATGTTCAATAACCTCTTCTTGAGATGAAATTATTTATTATTTTATTTAAACAATGTAATTGAATTAAAAAAATATTCAAATAAAATATTATTCGAAATAATTAATTTGATTTAAACGTCAAATGTAAATGAATTTTGTCGGTTATTTATATAATACAAATAATAAAATATTTAAAATAATTCGTTATTATTTGTGTAATACAAATAATAAATTATTTAAAATAATTCGTTACTTCAAATGATTATTTGTCATCTTATTCCAAATGAAATGTGCCCAATCCTGTCATCAATTATGAAACTGACTGTATAAATCAGTAATCTTACATTGCTTTTTACATCACGGTTTACGTTAACATTTCAATTTTACAAACTATTTTATAAATATTGTATTCATATCAAATAACCAGTAATGTTACTTGATCGAAAGTTGCTATTAAAGAATTACACATTAGTTAATTTATCTCTTGAAAAGATTGAATCATTTTAAAAGTATGTGAAAGTTTTCGAATATGGATATCTGATAATCAGGTTTTGGCACTTTCCATACAAAACTACTTTTAATAGTCAAAACAGCAGCTCCAAGTGAGATTTATGATATCTTAACGGTTCCACCAAGTTCAGGGAACACGTGGGAATGCCAATAATTTGAGAAATGTTCACATTGATTGCATACCCAATATAAAATTCACAATTCCGTAGTACAATATTGAATTTCACTTTTGAATGGCCACATTGATCATTATTTTATTTTAAATCATTTTAATATTACATTTTATGACAATTTAGTATCAAAATTATTATTTCAAATACGTGCTATTTATTTTTAAATAATCCAGCTCAATTTGGTCTATCCACTGTAGGGTCTTTTAACAATACAAATTAAAATAATCTTAAAATAAACGCTTAAGTTAGAAAAATCAAAAACCAAATGAAAGTCAATAAGAATCCAGTATAAAAACCAAGTAAACTCCAGTTGTAAAAATATTATGAATGTATGATTTTTCAAACGTTTTCAAATATCAAACAGGATAATGTTTCTAACAAAATATCCAAAGTTTCCAAGGATATAACAAAACATTTTTCTAATAAAAATTAATCAGTCGTTAGTGAGTCAATCTTTTCATAAGAAGTAAGGTCAATCAGCCATTTTGAAATGATAAAATGTATTTTCGATTTCATAATAAAATGCTTAATTAATGTCGGGACTAGTTTAATGATCTAGAATTCTGCGAACTTTCAATGACCTTGAGTTTAGATATCTGGATTTGACAGATAGAACCATTTGTATTTGAAATTAGGTTTATCAATGCAATCTATTGATTCTTCCTAGCTACGTAGTATCCACAGTAGACATGTGCATTTGAGGGATAGTAAAAGAAATTACCAAGTAACTTTATAAATAGACTGTGAATTTTATGAGAAGAGATGAGATGTGATGTGATTTTATTTTCCTTTTTTTTTTTTAATAAGTGAAAACCAAAACTGTAGAGACATTTCAACAATTTAAGAACAGTTACGCATTTTTCCATTACTTATGAGCAATTTAAAACACTTTTAAAGTGAAATTAATAATAATAACATTTTCACAAATGCTGTTAAGGTTACTTATGATTACATAAATTGCGGCTCTTTATGCAAAATAAAAATTCTGTAAGTTAATTTTAAGCAACAGAAACTAAATAAAAATGAATTGTTCCTTTTCATAATTTCAATAAGTCGAAAGTAGTGCAACAATATTTTTTAATTCTAATATCTTCGCAATTTTCTGTTCCGCCTATTTATTTTGAAATGCATGAATCCACTTATGATTACCTATGTTAAATTTAAAAATAAACTATTTAAAACACGATACAAGTTTTAAAATGAATCCAGGTACATTGTTGTACTACTTTTTATTTTTTTATTTATTTTTCGAGAATGAGAAATGTAGTATTTAAATACTTTGTCGATCCACTGTATACATATGCATAGTGACGATGTGTAGCTTTTCTTGTATGTATCTAACAAACGTAAAGTAAGCATACTGCGCAATTTAGTGATATAATAGGAAGAGGAATATTTTAATTAAATGCAGAGTGAATACTCGAGAAGACGACTGTGCGAATTGATAGTAGTTCCAACTATGCGGATTATTTATTCAAGAATTTTTTGTTGGTTCATAGAACAATAAGTGATTGTTACATGCACGTATCTGCAATTACTTACACCTTTGCATCGGTGAATGTTTGTAAAAAATTTTGCAGCTCAACACAATACGAATAGTTGAAAATTGTCTTAGGATAGGAAAAGTTTTCCAAAAATTAGATAAGAACACGTGCGAAGAAAAGACTATGTTAATTGCTAATCGCAAATAAATAAAAATGTATGCAAACATTAAATACTTTAATATAAATATAATTTCATAAATACTTTTTAGTATCTTAATCGTGTAAAATATTTTAAATACTTACTTGAAGTACAATATGAAAATATTTTAGTTTATGCAACAAATTATTAAAATAAGAATTATTTATGCATGCAAACCTTACAACTTATTTAAAATAGTAGGTATTTATTGTAAATTGTGTTGCATTTAACTTATCTTGAAACGTCTAAGTATGTTTGGTATTCGCGGATAATATTGACACTGCTCCTTACTGTACGAGTTGAGTTTCTTTACTACAGATAAGCCCTTGTATCTTCCATCAATTCTGAAACAGCAGTGTCCTATGCATAATCTTCAGGTAAAATATTTGGAATAGAAAATATACTTCCCCGCAAAGAGATTCTCTCACTCAATCTAGATTTTTAATTTTAATTTATTTCTTTAATTTTCTTTTACTTCCTCCTGAAATTAATTAAATCTTAATCGATTCACCTTTCGAATTTTTATAATTATGAAATTGATAACTGTTCTAATACAATGAATCCGGGATATTCGTCACCGAGACTTCTGAGTTAGCCGTCACGGAATTATCCCCACTAGTTGTCGGCAGCGTTTCCCCGCTGTGAGTTTGACAGATAACTCATAGGACACACGAATTACAACGTGTTTACACACCGCGGCGAACTGTAAATGCCGGTGACTATCGCTGTCCTTTTCTACATGTTCCTCTTGCGTTGATCTACTTATTTATAAAAAGAACTGAAATTGTGGCATATTATCATTTGATCGAGTCTAGAAACTCTCTTCCTGTTCAAAGCGCATGGAGTTCGAGAGAAAGTTAAACAGATCAGAACATATCGATGAAAGTTACATACACGAAATACTTCATACGTCTGTCAAGGAAACCTCCGTACACCCCTTAAAGTTCGATAACTTTGTCATAGTGGACGAAACCACTTGAATTTTTTCAAGAACTTAAAAGGATTAGCCTATTGCGTTATGTGTACAAAAATTTGAGAATATTTCAATTGGCAGGAATTGAGAAAAAAATAGTAAATATTGCTTTGCATACTTTACCTGAGCTTACAACGAAAATCTAAAATATTCGTTTTGTAAATTTATGTCAAATACATATAGGTGTAAGTAAGTGCTGAAAATTTCATCGAAATTCAGTAGTGTTGCCACAATTTTATCTATTTCTTTATGGTTACCTCGTTTGCATATTTTTTAAATTATCGTTAAAGACACAACTAACAAAAGAAAGTTGTAAAATGCGATCTTTAATATTATCGTCGTGATTCCGACTAACCGCAATTTGTTCTAATAATTTCGTATGCATCTGCTGGTAAACTTCTAACAGGAAGAAAATTCAAGTCATTTGAATGAATTTTAGAGAAAGTTATTCTGTTTCATGGAGTGTTTGGACACTTTTTGACTTACTGTACATTAATATTTTTACGTGTCTGTCAAGCTTTCTCTCACATAAATAAAATAACTGAGAAAGTTTGCTAGAAAACCTAAAAGAAAGGAAGATGGGAAACACTAAATAAATAAAGTGAGATAACTGAAATGCTAGTGTAATTTAATGTAGTATATTAGAATTAGAAAGGAAAAAACGACATAGTGAAGAAATTAGTAGAGCGGTAAGTAATAAATCTTGTAATAATTCTTGTGAATTTAACCATGAAATTTTTGCATTCATTATCACTATTACTACGATTGTAATTATTTAGTATAAGTCAAATTGCACCAGAAATTGATAGTCGACATCGGATTTTATACAACTGTGATAAAAACGAGTAGGAGTAATTTAAAATAATAATTTCCAACCTGTTAAATATATTAAGAAAGAAAATAAATTTCTATTTCACCCTAGTTTATCGCAATTCAAAAAGAAAATTTTTATTCTGCACAAAGATCGATTGTCCATTGATAAGTTTTTGAGTTTAATTATTGTTCAATCTAGAAATTTACATATTGTGTTACGTTTAGAGATTTTTCCCTCTGCAACTGTTGACCCTTCCGGGGGTTCATGCTAGAACAACGGGTTTATTCAAAATGGAAGAGAGCCAGCTCTCTTTCGACGGAGCAGCAAGTTGCACAATTTCCAAGAATTCAATTCTAATCAAAAGACACACGTTGCCCCCCACCATCGTTTAGACCGATTTTTTTGGTATGCAAGAGGCATGGATCCTGTTCATTATCGGGTGATTCGAGCGTATAGAATTAATTTCAAGTCATACCTAGACGCGAGATATTAGGTCGTTGCATATGAAATGACCTTTTTCAGAATGCAAATCTTATGAAGGCGTTTTAATCAGACAACACTATTATAATCTACAGGCTTATTATATACCATTTCAAGTTCCATCATCAGTTTCTATTTACATGGTAACATTTAAACAAGAACCCCAGTAAATGATAATTATCTAAACATACTTGTTATAGAATCATCGAACTACCTTAAAATACAAATTGCTAATTCTCACTACAACATTACTATCTTGAATACGTGGAATGTCGTAAATTGCTACATGAAGGGGGCATAAAAAATGTTGTTTTTTTCATTTAATACGAATTATGTTTATTCACTGGACAGGTCATATTATAACCAGTTATAAGTTTCCATATTATAATACTCTGCTTCGTTTGTAATATGTAATTGTTAACCATTAAAATCTGAACATTTATACTTCAATAATATTATTAGAAATTGTGAACCATCTGGGGCCACACAACGTAATATTCGGTTTCATTAATTAATCTGGAAAAACACGAAGCCCAAAATCCGCAGTTCAGTGACCCAGTGATCTGAAAAGAATAAAATGTTACAAATATTTTATACAATTAGAGAAATATATCTGATCAACAAAGATTTTCGATAGCTACGACTTTCTGAAAAGTTTTAAAAGTTTATCAAGAATATTAACCATTTTTTAAATAAGAAGTTGATGAATACTCGTGAGACATTGAAAATGATCGGTACTAGCTTAATTATGGTGATAAATTACAGTCAAATTTTAATGATTTAGAAATCAATAAAAAGTTTAAAAAAATTCATTCATCACTTTTTAAATTGCTAATCGATTATGAAATAATTGTCAGCGTTCTATGAGGTGCCTCGTAATTGCAAAATCGTGCATTTCTCGGTCTAGTCCGGTAACTGTACAAAAAATAAACAAGAATATCCGGTTCAAACCTGAATACCATAAAATATGCGTTCGCTTAAAACAAAACCATCTAGAACAAAAACGTAAACCCCTTCTGAACCGGTCCTCTCATTTTCTCTGCACAATAAAAATAAAAGATCCGAAGCAAGCACAAAATTCTTTGTCAGTTCAGGGACATGTTTGAAGTTCAGCTAATCATGTGATTTATTATTAGTAGACTATTATAGAAGCCACATAATATTCAGTGCTTTTCTTAAAAATGTAATAAATAAATAATACATAATAATTTAATAAAAAAAATAATACAAAAGTGTTTTTCAAATTCTTTGAATGTCTTTGAAAAAAAAAACTATAAAGACATCAGAAGAATTGAATGATGTTCTTATATTATTCTTGTCTTATTTGAATTATTAAAAGAGGAAATACATTTTCATTTAACTTCTGTTTCGTACGATTAACTTGGACAATTTTTATTTTGCAAAAAGATTCACAGACTATTTATTATTATACTACCGTAAACATCAAGCTAATAAAAATAAAATGTTTATTTACGTTGACCAAAAAGCGGAAGTACTATGTAGTCTTCCAGAAGGAAAAGGAAGTCTTTTGGTATTTAAGTGTATTATTTGTTTGCTGCTTTAATGACCAGACACATGAGATTAACATAACAAATATGTCGGCATGCGTCCTCAAACTGTTAATTATCTTAATCCTCATTTCCACGAAGATTGTGATATTTTTAACATTTTCAGTGCCACGTTTTCACAAATGGAAGACGGGATTATTCGCCCAGATTTAAAAATATTTTTTTCGCTAATATATCCAGTGTACAAAATTTAGTTAAGATCTGAGAAAATTCTTGGTATCATCCATATCAACTTCTCACTTTTTATTTCACTTAATAAATGACTGTGACTTCATGAAAGTTTTGAGGTTGTTGGGTTGGCTTTCAATGTGTTAAGGGGGCCGGCATGGTTTGAAATCCATATACGTATGCAAGGGTCAAAATCTAGACAAACTG
>CM052123.1:2108139-2119794 GCA_028454245.1 Halictus quadricinctus
AGGAAGATAAAGTAGAATGATAAAAATGTCACAAAATGAACTGAAAAGAATTAAGTAAAATTAACTAAATAGAACTTGGTAACGTTAAACAGACATTGGTATCCGTTGCATTATGTTTGAAGGTAATAAATTTAAATATTTACAGAACTAGTAAATTTTCGAAGAAGAAGTCCAGGTTTCTAAAAATATTTATCCACGTCATTTGTTCGTATAACGATGGTGAAATCGAGGACGAAAATACATTTACTGAAAGTATTACGATTCTCCCCTCGTACACGTCCTTTCAAGGATCACTCCGGTCGTTAAACCCACTCTAGTAAACCAGTTGAGACGCTTATAAATTTCACGAAAGGTCATTATCGATACGGAAACGCTTTTTATATTATTTTCTTTCATATATAGAATATAATTAAGCTAACATTAAAATTCAATGTGTCAAAAAAAAAAATCCGCCATAACAAGCAATAAGTTCATTTTTTCTGCAAATCTAAAAAATATAATGATAATGTCTATATACGAATTTATAATATTCAGAAACTTTATTTCAAGATTATATGTACTTCCTTAAAAGTAATTGCGTGTACTGTATTCCAATTATCGTATCATTCAATCAATTATTTAACCATATTTCATAATTGCAAAGAATACAATTAATTAATTTTAATACGTTTGTATTTCATTTGATTTGTATTTCGTATATTTATTAGATGCAAACCAAGTCCCTTTCAGAGCTGTGAAGCCGAAATAAATAAACATTATTATAATTAATACATTGCGGATTTTATGGTTTTATGACAAGAATGAGTAGGTGGAATACAAAATAATAAAAACATTTAAAGAATTCACAAATACTGTCGTATTATTTTCAACTCAATGAAATTATTAAGATTAGAAACAAATGTCCATTATGCCCTTATACCTCGAAATGAATACAAACAATTTTTATTTTGCATAAAAATCTGTAATCAACAAAAGTAGACATATAAACGCAGCAAACAAATTATCTCGTTACAGAATGATCTAAATCACGAAGTATAATTATAGAGATTGATTGTGAAATATTGAAATCGTGATTAATAACATCATGACAATGAAATACATTACCTTAAAAGACATAATTATATTGAAAAAATTGGACTCCAAAGTAATAAGAAATAAAATTAAAAATTGTAAAATATAACATAAACTTCCAAAATGTCATAAACTTTATAGAGTAGATATTTTCATAAAGAAATTATCATTGTCATCGAGGGAAATAAATCTGGTTGCATAGATGACTCATCAAGAAACGTTATTATCAAGTAAATATTGAATCCCACAAGGTAACTGCTTAACGGTTTCCGCCTAAATATACAAAAACTGTTAACGGAAATGTACAGGTATAAACATTAATACTGCAGCATCATGTTTATGCAGCAAATGTGCAGCTTTTTGACGTCGCAACATTCATAACTAATTATGAAGCAGCTAATGACAAAATTGTCCTTTGATGTAAAATTAAAAGATTGTTATAGAAATTTTACTGAATATTTCACTGTTGGGTAAAATTTCGTATTCTACTTGTATAATTTTTGTTAATACTCACAGAGTTACTTTCTGGGAATTATTTTAAAGGAATGTGTAATTCATTAAACCTACATCCTACATTCAGTAATGTGCCAAATAACATAACACAAATTCCAGCGAAGTGAAAGCACGTTCCTCTTAACTACTGGTCTGGTTTCTTCCGAAGAGTTCAGCATATGACCTTGAACTGGGAAACACCGAAGGTCATGATCACTGTGATGCTTCACGCAATTAATGATGAGACAGGTTTCCGATAAAATTGCAAATAAGCCTGCCTCAATGTACGAAGAACATTTTTACCTCTGATTCAAATTAAATAGAAGCTCATCCTTCAACATAGAAAGTCGATAAGTTATCTTTGCCGCTGAATCGTATCAAGTTGCTTGATAAATTAATACTCATCTGCACGTGAGTTATGACAAAGAATATACATAACTAACTTACGGGGCTTTATGCAAAATAACAATCGTTTACCTTAATTGAAAGAGAGGAGGAAAATAAAAATGTCTTCCTTCATTCCTTTAATTATCGTAGTGGGCTGAAGATAATGTATTGGTGTTCTTGGATTTTATAAATCTTTTTACTGTTTTAAATTTAAACGACTCCTTTTCGTCATAAATGCATAAAATCCGCCGTCTATACTAATATACTATATACTAATAAGAGAAGTTATCAAACCCGTAAATTCAAAAAATTATGAAACTTTTCACACAAGTAGAGTAAGGCCTATTTGTAGGCCTACAGTTTGTAGTCCTAATATTGTATAGCTAATTCACCTGTAAGGATCTTATACTAATTTATCAATATTATAATACTAATTTGACATATTGATATATAATCTTTAATCAAATATTTTAAGACAAGTTTATAAATTAACGTACACTTGACGCAATGTTAACTTTTGATAATAATGAAAATAAAATGAAAATTTTTCGCTTTTTAAACCCTCTTACACATATAATGTTCTTTTTAAATGATTTCTTAAAAAGCAAAAATAAGAATTGGAAAATTCAGGAACAATGAATAACTTTTTCTTCGACGACATTTGATTATTTGTTGCAAGTATAATTTAATGCAATTCTTCTCTAGAGTCTCTTTAGTCTTCTCTAGAACGAAATATATTACATTACATACAAATAAACTTTTTTATTATACAAATATTGTACAAATATTTCGTTCTACAAGAATAAAATACTACAGCGTTTGAAACGATGTCTCAAGACATATCGAAGGCAACCACATTACGTGTAAGCTTGTTTATAATAAATTCAGTATGAAATTACCGACCATTATAAATAGCTTGGATAGTAATTTGTCACTCTTTAATGCAATTGATATTGGCTCATGATATAAGTGATAATTGCAACAATTATGAATTAGTCTGTGATTGGTTATTAGTCTAGTCAGCAATCTTTAATAACACATCGGTTAAAACTACCATATAATTAATTAGGAAAATCAGGGCATCATAAAAAATGGGAAATATAAATTGCTATTCTGTAAGACATAAAAGGTTAGAATAAATGGTATGTTTCACTTATGCATTGAAATAAACAATTTTCCTAAGAAGAGTGTAATTTGGCGATAAGTAAGTTCCACATCTACAACTCACTATTTTATAAAAAAATATATTAAACCTCTTTTTATTATTTTTTAAATATAAATGTCAATGTTGAATATTATTGTTATTAAAGCCTAACTATGGTAACTTTAAAATTAACGTATTTACATTGAAATAACGAAAAATTCCTTATCTCTATCTTCTTGAATTTTTTATAATTAAGATTTTGAAAAAAATGACTGTATCGAATAAAATATTTCACTTTTGATAATTATGCATATACTTTAAAATAAATAAGAATATTTAACACGACGTTAATGACCTAAGTCGGTGTCGGTGTCGTCGTTAAGTCGGTGTAATGTAAAATCTTTACATTAATAAAAATAAAATAAAAAGAAAAAGAATATTTACTATTTACTATTTTATTCAACGCCGAGTACAATGTGGTCGTGTATTGAAAATATTACACACACTAATTATTGACAACATGACATGATAAATTATTTCATTTTACCATTGAAAGCAAAATCTGCGTTAGGCCTTCAATGTTCAAAATAATTTGAAAAATCTCCAATGAAATAGGGGCATTACATGCGTGTTGCTTTCTAAACATTGTTTAAACATGTTTAAATGTTTAAAATATTGCTACCATTCGTTTTGGGAGAATACATAGAATCGTTCTATGCATACAAGAATCACATGTGTAGTTTTCACGGCCAAAGTAAAAAAGATTTGCAGGTTCTTTTATTAAAATTTTCCCAAAACTGGGAGTGATACTATTATGTGTGTATAAATACAAAACATTTAAAACAATTTGTGACATGTATAATGCAGTAGCTTTTCAAACAAAAAAAAATGGTATAATTGTGTCACAATTGTCAGTTTGATTGATCTAAATATTTTTAGTAGGAATTAAACGCTAATTTTCTTAAAAAATTCTATCAACCCCAAGTTAATAAATCACTTTGTAATTGCAAAATATTCTTCTTTACATTTTGTTGTAATGGTTTCATAATGGAATGTTGAAAATACTTCTCAATTTTGTATACTTCTTCCAATAAGCTATTAGAAGCTACATACGATAGACCAACCTCTGGTAAACACGGGTTGTTGACAAAATTTGTTGTCGATTCCAAGAATGTCAGTGCGATGCACAATTGATTCCACTGAAAGCCAGAACATTGTACGTAACACTTGCACGTCCTTCGTTTTTTTTATTCCACAAAAAACCATGGAACAAAATATTATTTAAGTTAACATTTTACACATGTTATATGCTATTAAATGAAATATTATTACATTAATATAGGTTATATACTATCTTATGTGTTATATACGTGTTATGAAATTAATATATCTAATATATTAGCACTAGGTTTTCGGGACCCGTCAAAATTACCGGTTCTAATATTTCTAATTTACGGTTATTGTGATTGTAAAGATGCATCTATGAAGGAGAATAATTAAAAAATGGCTAAAAGTTTGGTTAGACATATTTTGTCATATAGTCAGTTTTAGTGCTCTGTAAACCTAACGTTAAGTTAAATTTCATATAATATATAAATTTCAATATTTTCCCACTATAAATTTTATTAAATACAGTACATTATGGCAGTGCGATATTATTTAAATGTTAAATGTAGCAACACAAATATAAATTACTAAATGTCCAATTTTTTCAAAACGAATTACTTGGAGGTGAACTTGTTCTATTATTACTGTCTCAATAACGTTGTAATAAAGAACTTGATTTATAAGAGAAACAGTTACATTACGTTCCATTTTTGCAATTGCGGCAGTAAACAAGTAATTAGGTACGCAGCAATAGATAAGTAACAACCATGGTACATGTATATCAACAATTTGAATTGCAAATAAATTTGCAACTGGAATTCATTAGAACTGTTAAATACTAATAACACTTCACATTATATGCAATCTCAGAAAATAAAGGTCATAGCATTTATGCACAACTATGAACAAAATTTCGACAAATATTTTATACTTTCTAGTACATCGTATAACGAAATAGTAACATAAATTAAATCATACAAACATAATACATAGAACGTTTCATAACGTTAGCACATTCGAGTAACAATGTACATAAATAACTAAAAATAAAATATTAATATTTTGTTACTGGTTCCGTCCTTTGAAGGATTTTTTCAAATTTTATTTGAAATTATTTTTATAAATTTTCTATAAAAAAAAATGATTCAGATTGCATGCTATTACTGATTTAGCAATACATCTTCAATGCAATTTTTCTCAAATGATAAAACCAATGCACCGTTGCGTTAATAAACAGCCTGTCGCGAGGATGCACAAAAATAAAAAATTTATCTAAAGTTGCATGGTTAGTGCTAAAATTATCTTTCAAATGAAAAAAAAAAACACGAGTAAATTTGCATGTTACAATGAATTTCCATTCTGACATTACATCCTATATAGTCAAATTACAATTTCGACTTATTTTTACAAGCTGTAACAATTTTTAGAGAACAATAAAATATTTACATCGAAAATATTCATATTCTGATTACATAAAAAAAAGTCCAAATTTGGTCTTCAAATTGTTATTTGTAATAACTAGGCTCCGGATCATTACACAAAATAAAAAGTTTGTGCGTCATTTGCAAGAGCGAAATATAAATTTATATTCTTCGCTAATAATTTTAATGTAGTAAAAATAATATATCAATACCCTTAAAGTCTTTTAAACTTTTTCCTGTTTTAAATTGCACCTTCTCATTTTTTGTCATAATTCATAAAATCCGATGTCTAATAATAATCTGCTGCTATAGCGTGTGCTGCTTAGTTCAAAAATAAAGAAAACGTTGAAATTACGAATTTTTATATAAAACTTCATTTGTGGATAAATTTACGGTTAAGTTATGGTTGATGTTATGTCAAGCGTGTCATAGAGCAGATGTGCAAGATTGCACAAGAAATTCACACGATTCCTTCGAAGAACATCAATTAATCATCATTGGTGACCACTTTGAATGAGAAGGTCAATTATTTCATTTGCGTCAGTGACGCAGCTACTTCACATCGAATTTAAAGAATCAAGGACATGATTGATACATTTAAGAGCTCAAAAGGTATTCCCATAATTTTACTATCTAAACCGAGTAATTATAACTTGCTGTCTATAAGCTCTTTTTATTCTTCGTAAACTTAATTATTTATTACGCCATGCGAATTTGCCAAATTGCCCCCTTAAAAGATGAGTTGAGTGGTGTCCATTTAAAAATTGCACCACTTAAAAACTGTTGAGTTCTTGGAAAAAGTTGGCACGTTTTCTTCAAAAAGCATATATAAGCTAAGTAATAGGGTGACATTCTGATCTATAATTCCAAAAAAATAATCTATTTACTTCCGTACTTTTTTGGCACAAACTGTAGATTCATGTGCTACATTCAAATATTAACTTTACTTCAAATCCTGAGCACTAATTAAATTGTTATTGTGTTTGAATTATATTGGGTTGGAACGAAAGTTCATAGCCTTTTTAAATTAAAATTCGAAGATAAAATTAGGATATTTATTCGTAGATTTATACAGTAACATATTTTGCCATTTTTTATGTAACTTATGTTATTGAATAAATATCTTAATTTATCTTTGAATTTTAATTTAAAAACGCTATGAACTTTCGTTCCAACCCAATATTTGTTAACATGTCATAATACCGACTGAGGGTTAATGTAACAAAAATAATTCAAAATACGTTTTGATGTTTCATGCAAGGAATGCGTAAACAGTATATATGATATAGGGGATTTAATTAGCATACAAAGTTTTAAAAAATTATGTTCCTTCTTATATAATTGATAAAACCTACACAAGCCCTACCTGAAAATTTTCAATTCAATTTGGAGAGTACAAAACAACACAAAAAAGAACTTTCAAAGAATATTGTATTGGAAGGAATGAGAATCTAACACTTATTTATCTTAGAAACGATGAAATGTTTATAGCATACAGAGTTTATAATATACAATAGATAGGCAAACTTGGATAGTAGAATTGTATCGCTTTTAAAAATAGTTTTCGGATATTTGCATAGACACAAACGCAATTACTATAATAGATTCTGTGAACACAGTCTGAACTTTAATATCTCTGCATAGTCTGATGCAAACAAATTATAATACCACGGGCGATTACTGCTCATATGCAACGCAAATAAAATCATTCGTGTTTTTAAAATGGCGTAATTTATACGGTCACTAGCGTTATATCTTGTATCAGAACTTGACGAAGCTAATTACTACGTTAATGGAAAGTTAGGCTAACATTATCAAAACTCTTTGCAAAAAGGTCAAATAGTTATAACTGTATAATGTGATGAAAATATATGTATTTTTAAGCCGAGTATAGTGACTGGAAGCATTGAAAAGTGATAGACGCGTGTACATATTTATAACTATCGGAAATACACGACAGACTGTACGGCAGTCATGCGTATATACACGCAATATTGTTGGCACGTGTTGTATATTGTATAAGGACACTAAATATCCTAATCATGCTAGATTCTATGAAATTAATATTATAAGAATACGTAAAATGTGTTCATATTCATTAACACGTAATTTCTTTCACTTTTTTCCTTTTTATTTTATCCCTTTTATTATTCATTTTTCTTATTCTTTATATGGAACACGAAAATATAATATGAAAATCTTGGTACACAATAAAAACAGTATAATAACGTTGGTATTTGAATAATTAAATATAATATAATATAATTATTAAATATAATATAATTAATTTCAATTATTTTTCGTATTTGAAAAATAATTGAACCATAGCAAAAGTTCATGCTTTGTGTGCCCGTACGTAAAACTTGAAACTATTTAAATACATATTTTCTCAAATAGTAAAATAGTTAGAAAGTTTATATTTCATAACATTTACAATAACTTATATTAATACGAAGAGAAATTAAAAAGAAATACGTGATACATTATTGAGCATATTAGTCACAAAAGTACGACATATATCTAGAATTAAAGGATCTTAAGTGACCTTTGTTTATAGACATGTAAACCTATTCATTAAAACAGGTTCTTTACTATGATTAACAGTCGTATGGGTGAAAACGGTGATTTCGAATTAAAATTTTAATTTTTTAATTACAAAACTATTTCAAACGATCGAATACGAAAAGTATCAAATAGTTTGTACACATGCAATAGACGTTATTTTAAACCAATCTGAATGCATCAAAACGATGTTGTTAAATATTCATGACGTACGAGAAGAATGTATGAAAGCAAAATATGATGTTTGTTAATTTTCTACGACACTGTACTATTCTACAGGAAGTTATTTTGATGCATATGTCGCGCGATAAGTTTGCATAGTAACAGTGCAATATCTCTTCTCTCGCGTAAAAAGAAGAATTTTTGCAGACAGAGGTCTCGAAACTTTTTGATAACCAGAGGAAAAAGTATCGTCATAATAATTCGTTCTGCACGAGCTGAAAGTCGCCAGTGATGTCCGCAGTTGTCAGATCATTTTCCAGTCATTCATTAGCACCACCTTCATTTTTAACACACTCAGCGGTTTTCATGTCGTATTTTTGCTCAATAATAATCTTTTGTTAGTCAATTTATTCAGGGTGTCTCAAAAATGTTGTACTTCTTTAAAAGGAGTGATTCATAAGGTCATTTGAAGTAACCTTTTCCTTTGCGAAAATATTCTCCGCGACTTTGTTGAGGAGTTATTAATGAAAAACACGGACCAATGAGAGCGCAGATACAGCGGACCGATTTTGGCTCAGCCAATGTCAACTCCACGCCCAGTGGAACCTGTCGCCGAGCCGGAATCCATCCGCTGTAACTACGCTCTGGTTAGTGCATGTTTTTCGCTAATAATTCCTTGACAAAGCCGCGGAGAACATTTTCGCAATGGAAAAAGTTACTTCAAATGACCTCATAACTCGCTCCTTCCAAGAAAGTACAACATTTTTAGGATACCCTGTATAAATGGTCAAAACTCTTGAACATTTTAGTGGTGCTACAGTTATACTCCGCAGTGTATTATTCAAAACTTTTTGCTAACAAAACAATACACATGGGTGAATTTTTACCCGAGGAGCGTATCAGTTTATAAATAACGAGGATTTTAACTAGGACCTTGCAATACAATGTCTTTCATACAACGCGACGCCTATACTATAACAGAGCTCTAATAGTTAGAACTGTAATAATGTAGTATGTAGAGCTGTACATACCTCGGCGCGACCCGTGCACGTGTGTGTGTACATGCATAGCACGCTACATTAATGCACTTTATCGGAAATTGCAGCATGACCGCAAAGAAGAATACATTGTATTATTATCGGTGACTTGGTGTCGCAACAGTCGTAATATACAACCGAAAAATACCGGTATTTCAGTATTTCGGTTTCTATAAGGTTACCGGCTAGTTTACCGATAAATACCGGTAAATAATACAATATCGGTACATATTTCATATACCAGTATGAGTCCCAGATTTTAACTGACGTCAAAATTGCATCGTTGCCTTTGCAGAGTATGATTGCACCTATGTTTTCACTGTAATTACAGTAATTTACTGTAATAGAAGTTTTATAATAAACACATTAATGACGAAATGAAACCACTTTAAGATAGTAAATACGTGTCATAAGTAATGATATAAAATATTTCACGAATCATTGAGTTTTTAATGATATCATCTTACTGCATTCATAAATAAAATATTATAAAATACGATGTACGTAGAAACATGACTATCGGTTTTTCCTAATATTATTTACAGCAAAAATTAGATAGCAAAATAAACATTTCTATTGGATAATTAAAATCAGTATTAAAGGATCTTTTTTATTTGGCACTTTGATTATGCGGCAATTTGGCTGAATTTTTCAACAGAGTATTGAATATTATAACGTAAACTTGGTACTTAACTTAACATTTGAAAAAGGTATTAAAATTTTGTCAAGCAATAATTATTTTCTTCAAGATTACAGTGGTGATAGTAAGAAGATTTGACAAAAAATTATTGTTACCGAACATGTTTATGACTAGATTGTAAATTTTATGCATTTATGATAAAAATGAATAGGTAAAACATAAAACAACAAAGGCATAAAAAGAATTTAAAAACAATGCTACACTATTATCGACATATAATTATTAAAAGACGAATTTTATTTTTATTAAATTTCTATTTCTTACAACTGACTCGGACAATTTTTATTTTGCATAACGACCCGCAGTCTATTTATAACTGTTGTCATTTTCTGACACAAAAGATGCAAAACATCAAGAATGAACAGTAAGTATTGAAAAATATGGCGTCATTTCGAAAGAAAGTTTTCATTTTTTGGTGGAAAATTTGTTTAATTTTCTATATTACAAAATTCGAATTTTGCAAGTGATTGCTATTCTAGGATCATAAAGGATAATATAGGCTACATGATGAATCTAGATAGTTCACTATAACAGAAGGGCACCATGTCAAATGGTTAGCCTTTACTACGAGTAATGATAATCTCTGGCAATCGTAACAAAAACTTTACCTTCAGTTCTGATTGCCGAATCATTTTCCGACAATAGTTTGTAGAGACGATGTCTAAATACAGCATTCATGGCATTTATCAATAAAAGGCCATTCGATGTGATAAACGGAAGGTCAAAGTACGTAGACATAACGTGGTGTGCATTGCATTATCGAACGCAAACGCAACACGTCCTTGTGACATTGATACCAGGCAAATGTGTCGCAAGTACTTCAGATAATCTATCTTTACCCTTAATCGCGTTAACTACATTTCAATAAATCGCTGGCATGAACAAGTTTATGCAAAATCTCAAGTAACTTTACACTACGTCCCAAATACGTAGCACGAAGACATCTTATTGTGTCTATGTATAACTAATAAGACTATCTCTGTCAAAAATAATTCGAACAAACAAATCAAGCGTCTATCATTATTCATATTTTCAATATGAAAAATACTTTCATTTACTATGAATACAAATGTAATAATGAAACTCATCGTCATAAAACGTCAAATATAAGGAAAATATTAATGTATAAATGAATGTGATTGATTTTTTTATAATATTCAGATTGAACAGTTTAGACATTGATTTAAGGAATTATTTAATCGTTTCCACGTAATTAGAACGTTTTTTTTTTACGATTTCCATTGACAGAAATATGAAAATGTTTTTTGATACTTTGTCGTGCTACTTAAATTACTTCATAATTTTCACATAGACGTAAACAGTTTATTATTCTATATTTGGTAAAGAGGTGAAAAAATTCATAATTTTATTAACATTTCTCTAAAATGTCGTTAACTCTATGCCATGCTTGTCTAATATATAGGGTGGACCATATAAATGGGAACACCTAAATATCTTTCGTGTTTACTGTGCTATGAAAGAACTTGTCAGGATGAAGTTACACTATTTTAAGGGGAAAATTTAATGGTACACAAAAAGAGTTTTTAGGTCATTTTTTAAATAAAATTTCAA
>CM052123.1:2119894-2133733 GCA_028454245.1 Halictus quadricinctus
TTTGGTACCAAATACATAAGTCTTTTGCTCGCAATGTGTGCAGCACACATTCCACTCGATTTGGTCGAGTAGGCATTTGGCTAACTGGGCCATGACTCTCCTCGACCATATGAACTCCGCTTTCCAGACTATTATTAGATCAACTCAAAATTAAACCACCTTTGAAGTATACTTAAATCATAAATAAAATTAATTTTCTCAAATTATAACGATTAAAATGATTTATTAAACTTTTCATTTATTTTACAATTACTTTTGACACATTAATATTATTTTCTTGTAAAATTATTGAAATAATGTTGTTCATTTTTTGTAATATTCTCCTTGGTTTCGTAATTGCTTCAAAATCATTACATGATTTCATTTGTTGATTTTTCATCATTATATATAATTATATATATAGACTAAAATATAAGTTCAGAAAAAATATGTAATTCAGAAATAAAATGAGAATGTTACATATTTTAAAGATTATTTAAAGTAGTTTCATATTATGGTTAGATGGTTTAGGAATCATTTTAATGTGATCAAATAATTTATTCATTAAAGATATTTCATATTTCGCAGAAATGGAAGTACACGTGGTTACCGGATTAAGAACACGGTTCACGCATGCGCGAAGACTCGTCACGGAAGGGGCAAAGCCGTCGGTCTTGTGAAACCCATGGAGACTGAGAATAGATCCATTATTTTGTACCGCATTCTCAAGAACGTTTGTGCCAATTTAAGTACTTTTTACTTACTGTCATGTGAATACAAAAAGAAATTTCTACAAAGAAACATCTACAGAAACAAAAATGCCTCAAAGTTTGAAGTAAAATTTGTTCCTACAAAGGAATATTATTATTATACCAAAGTGGTGATGATACAGTATTTTATATTTTAATAAACCATTAATTGACCTAAGACTGACTGTGAAATATAATTATACATACTGACATATAGACTGAAAGATTCTACCAGTTATACAGTACTGAACTCTTCAGTATATACTTGAAAAATGAATAATGAATTATTTCAAAATAAACAACAGTATTATGAGTATGGTACAGATACCTAAGTCAACTAAATATAAGTTATCAATGAAATAAATTGAGGAGAGATTATTATTCATTGAGAGTGTTTCAAACATTGTGATACAATCACAAAATGACATACTGTGGAAACCCTAATGTTAACTGAATGTATTAAGTTTGTATTTGAATGCATTAATCAAATAAACTATTCAATAAAAATGATTAAAATGTTATAGTAACAATCTTCATGACAAATTAAATTGTTTAATGAGATATACTATATACAAAATCATTTCGTATTTTCAAAACTAGTATATTAGTGCAATGACTAAAGAAAGAAAAAATTTTTGATATATATTTTTTAGTGAAATTTAGTTAGTAAGTAAAAGAGAATGTTTAATTTGTTTACCAGAAAAGAGCCATGATCTTCAACATGACTTGCTTCGTCTTGTATTCGCTGACTATCAAAAAGAGTTGAATTAAAAGAATTGAATTAATGATTTTATTATCAAATAAAAAGAACGATCATATCAATTTGTATTGTGTTGTTACGTATTATGTAATTCATTAGCGTAGCTCTAAGCTTTTAATATCAAACTGATTAAAAAGTGATTGCCAAAGAAAATATCAATATATAAAATACAATCTGAATTTCAATGTAAATAAAGACATTTGTACATATGGGTTTTTCTAAGATGATTAAACGTTTGCTGTACGCAAACTTTGCATCTTGTAGCTCTAAAGTAATAGGAATATTAGCACCGTTAACAATACCACCTTTGCATATCACATTTTTGTATTACTTTTGGCAAGAATATTCAAGAGATGTAGACAAACAGTATTGCTCGTGTTCATGTTGGGACACAGTGTTCAAAGGTAAGCTTATGTTATATTGTTAGAACATTACTTTTAGAATGCATCAAACATATTTTGCTTTTTTCAGGATCATACGAATCTGGCATTGCTTCTTACAAACACATGTACTTCAATGCCACTACAAACACTCTAAAAATATGGATAATCATTGTAATTGGAATAATCCTGTTCTACGAAACACTGAAGCACTTGACATGGCTAGCATTTCAGAATCGTCTCAGATTCAGCATGACGATACTTTTTTCCACTGCTATTTTCTCTCACTATTATACTTGGTGGGTTTATATGAATTACTGGAACGACGAATTCTATTCTCAGTGGTACCATCAGTTATTTTTCTCCGTCACTGAACTGGTATCTACTATCCTGGTTATACATTTGGCAGATACTAAGAATCCAATCACACATAGAAAAGCCTTTGGCATTGCTGCAATAGCTATTCTACATATTGTAGCAGGTGGTTGGGATCAATTTGTTGCTAATGTTGTTAGAGGGGAAGGTTACGCACATCAGGTAATACTCTTTATAATTCATATTCATTATAAAGCATTATTCAATGTAATAATGAAGACATTTTTAACTTGATATAGTTGCTTCTACTAGTGAGAGTTGTTCTATTAATTGAATCTAGAAGAACTTCAGTTATGGTAGTCAGTATATGAACTTGGAAACACAAGATTAATCAATATTTTTTTTTATTGAAATTTTATCACTATGTCTTTTAACTATATCAAAATTTTTTCGTAACTATAGCAAAATTGAATAGCATTTACTTAAGCATGTATAATACTATCGTGGTATCAAGTACAAAAATTTCTTCATTTCTTTAGTGTAAACTTGTATTTGAATTCATAGATAATTAATAGAGGTGTGTGAGAACCCGAAAATGTCGGGTAGCCGATGGGTCGAGACGAATCGGGTTCTCGAAAATTTCGGGATTCTCCAATATATCGGAGATCCCGAAAATATTCGACAATCCCGACATATTCGAGAATCTCGAAATTTTTGAGATTTTTGACCCGTCCCTATCCTGAATAAAATTTTATTCCCGCCCCAATCCAATATTTTCGGGTTCTCGTACACTCCTAATAATAAGTTATATTCAATAGGTGGTGCGAGATCTAGGGTTTATGATCCCAGATATTCTGCATGTTGGTATTCCTTTATGGGCAATTAAGTGGAAAAACATATACAATCTTCCAGGCTCAACCAAAAGGGATCCTAGTATCAAAAGGGATTTGGCATATATGTTAGGGATGATATGTATAGGACTGTGTATTTGTGCCATATTGTAATATCTAAGCAGTTACAATGCCTAAGAATTGTGTCTTACAGATTAATAGTAAATATTTCACTTAATTTTTCTCATAGATATCCAGAAATTGGTACAACATCAACTGAACTTTATTCGGTTATAAAAAAAATAGCTTTACAAGTTTTTTTAATGATAGTGTCGATATCTTAGTGAAGAGCAGTAGTAACTTGATTTAATTTGTTAATAGGTCATAGCATTTTGATTGACAGTAGATTGATCAAAACATGTTTCATCATGGATACGATGTACAAGGTTTTGAATAACATTGAATGGTTGTTATGTAGATCTTTTTAAATAGATGAACAAATTATAAAGTAGTATACAAAAAATTTAGTGTGACCTTAGAATATTTATCAGGTAAAAGAATTGTCTAAATCACATTATTCAATGCAGTAAAATATCAACTGATTGACTAAATGATGCAAAATCAAGTTCAGTTTACTTAGTAACATAATGTTTTAGAATAAAGGCTTATTTATTTTTTCACATTTCGATTTACAATATAATTGGAAATTAATTTATCAATTTAATTTAATTTATTTATTTAATCATCAATAATTTATTGGTCAAATTACTTAGTAGTATTAACTTAAAATACCTGTAGAGTACAATTTGCTTATTAGATATAGTAGATCCTCATAGATTCGGTTAGAATCCGTTCCTCATTTTATTTTCTAACAACATAGTCACATTTCTTTTCTTGTCAATTATCAAAATCATCTTCTATTGAAATTTCGATATTTACGATTTTTATAGAAATAAGAATTAATTGGTACATACAAAAAATGTTATGTAAAATGTGAATAATTTCTAATCACAATCAGTTCATATTTTTGTATATTCAAATATTGAAACAAACTATATATTTGTTTTTACAAGAAACAATTACTTAAATAACAATTCTCATTGAATAACAAAATATAAAAAAATGGTAATAAATTCAACAAAGTCGTGTACAAAGTGTCCTACATAAGTAATACCATTCAATTTCTGGACCTTACTATAAGTTTACAAGAAAAATTTATATACAGAAGTTGAACTGTATTAACATGCCCCAAACGGATGCGGTAATTCTACAATTCTCTACCTTAAAATCCGGCAGATCTGTCTGGTTTGTTTGGAACGCGCATAATTTCTACTAATCAGTATTTCCCTATATATATTTAATATTTTTCCAATAAAATCTTTGGTATGCTTACTCATTATGAAAAATACGATGTTACGTAATTTTAATACTTTGCACGCATCTCCTTTAAAAAATTAACAAAAACAACATTCGTACGCTAAAAAAATGTTGACTGACTGAAATTATGCTAACTTAAATATAGTTTAATTTAGGTCCTAAAATTCCACAGTGACACTTATGTGAGACACTTTGTATAAATATAAATTTATATATTGCGTTTTAAAATAACTAAATCTTATTATATTTGTGATACAAATATACTACTACATTTACTATATAGCATTTAGTATATTTACTATATAAAAACGCTGACATACATTTTGAAAGGAATACATATACTTGTAATTATCTTGAAAATGCCTAATTTAAAATATTAGTGAATGTATTCTTACTTTAGAAAATTACTTGCCAGAGCCTAAGGTGCGATTTAAAAATGTCTGAACTATGAAATTAGAAAAGTATTTATTAATTTATTTTTGCATGTTGAAATGCAATACTTAAATATCAAAACAATTTTATGCCTTTATAGTACTTATTAATGCATTCGTTAGAATTATTAAGTGGATTATAGTTACAAATTGTGTCAACAAAAAACATATCATATATAGTATTTGTAGCATATTTCTTAAAACTAAAGACTTATTATGCAAACAAACATATATGAAATGATTATCAGTAGAAATGGAGTGTCTTTGCTAATGAACATAAGGCTATAACAAAGTGCCTACATGCAACATTAATTACGTTCAGAAAGGTTATTATTTAACATTTCGAATATAATCTTAAATACATATATTCATAGCAAACACGAATTGAGAATTGAGTTTTTAGAAATAAGCGATTTGAGTCGTGTATAGAAATCAAACACAGTTTAACAAATTCTTTTTATGGCTAATAAACACAAGCCTATTTTTATTGTATAGTCAACATAGTGACTGAATTTATTAGTGATCTGAGTGCCAACTTTTATATGTAGTGTAGAAACATATTCTTTTAACATAGCATAATAAATTTAATTTATTGTAATAACACATTGTAAACTAAAATTTAATTGATGCTTGATTATTTATTCGTATTCAAAATATGAAGGAAGATAACATTATCATCTAACATTAAATATAGTTTTTTATGAAACTGATATATACCAGACTTTGGGCACTTATGCATTTACATTGAAGCGCAACAAAGTAAGAAATTGTTAAAAGTTTAATAAAAATATGAACTCCATTTTTTAAACAAATAAGCCTATTCACATGGGTGAACAATTTTTTTAGCACTGATTTTTATACGATCATATATAAATGTATGAATTTTTATAAACATCCATGGTCTAATAATGAACAGTTAATATTGATCTTCAGCATATCAAAATTTCTGATACAATCCTTCTTGCATCACTCATATATATATTTTTAATATCTCATAATATGAAATAATCTTTCCAGTTGCCAATTTGTTTCATTATTTTTAAGAATTTTCTACGTCTATTAAATGATGTTATCCATTTTGCGTTCGTTTATTTTTTATATGTTAAGGAAACCGCGATAATAGTAAAACTTAATCTCAAAACGTTGGTAGAAGTGACACATATAAGTAGAATGAAATTTATAATAGATTTGACAGCATTCGTAAACTTTACTAATTTAAAATAATATAATTTGTCCGAAAATGCGTTACACAAATGATTGTAAATAATTTCTAATTGTAATTGACAATTGTAAATAAAAATTGTGAAATTTGGTTTTAAAAATTTAGTGAAGCAATGTATTTAAAAATAATAAAATTTATAATAAATCCCAAACTTTGAAAAATCTTCCTATTATTATCAAATTAATCCATAATTTTGTAATTTTTATAGTATCATTTTCGTATATTCGAATAATTTAAAATGAATTTATATCGGCAGATAATAAAAATTAATTATTTTGAATTTTTTATATAATGCATGTGTAAAACTGTGTATAATAACACACCGAGCAGAGTATGAATAACAATAGTATAGAATAAAGATCCAGAGAATTATTTATTTATTATCTATAAAAATTGATCAAACTTGCTAAACACTATTTTTTTGTTGATAAAAATTTTTCATTTCATTTTTTTTCTTTTTCATTTTTTTTTATTGTAGATCATTAGATTGATAAATTCCCTAAAGAATAAAAAATTATACTAAAAAAGGATGATAACGAAATTTTTAATATTTTTCGTATTAACAAAAATAAGACTCCGTATATTAGTTTTTCAAAATACTGAAAATTGAGGATAGTTTTTACAAATACAATTTATTAACTCAAAATATTTGTAACATAATATTATTTTGTAAAAAATTTGTAATTGTGAAAGTAAAAATAATCATTCGAATCAATAATCGTAAAGGTGATATTTTTTGAACTTTTTGAACTTATATGTTTAACTAAAGAACATTTGTTATAATATGCAAAAAATAATCAATGATCGATATTTAAAGTGGAGAACCGTTACATGTATTTAAATTTTACAAATCATAAAATTAAGTTATTTATCATATTTCCTTAGCTTGAAGAAAATTATTGGCTACACATTACACTAAAGTTGCTGAGCACTAATTGTAAGTAAATTATTCGGTTGTGTTATTACGTTCTCCGTAAAGTATTTTTATAATTTCATCGATTATGAAATAAAAAATCTAAAGCCAGTCAGAAAAAAAATTAATGGCACTTAAAACTTTATTACCGATGGGGTTGATGTTAGTATTAAATAAAAATACATACACACATGTAAATTATAATAGATTTAATAAATATATGTAATATATGTATTATATCTCCGATCGACAGATTACTAAAACATTGTGACATCCAATAAATATTATATGGTACAAAATTATGTAGAAACTGAATAAAAAAATGGTAGCAGTAAATAAGTCACAAAGTAATAAGTAATAGGTAGCAAAGTAATTTTATATAATAATTAAATGCAACACAACACCACATTTCCTCGAGTGTACTTTTATGACCTAGAATTATTTCGAAAATAGTGAATGATTCAGTACTAATGGAAAAGAAAAGGTTATACAATTTTGTATAACACAATGGATTACATTAATATTGCAAATTATTACTAGTTATTGGGTCACAAAGATCGTTTTTACTTTTTTAATGAAGAGTTATTATATCTTTTTACATCAAATAAAAATTTCTATTTCAAAGTTTCCAAATCTCCAAACCAAATTGATTAGTGAAAAACCGCAATAATATATTCATTTGACTTTCTCAGAAAATGACGAAAACAGAAACAAGTGTCTTGTGAAGTGCAATGGTCTGTTGCATTATTAGCATTTTTAATGTAGGCATTGTTCTCAGTCTTCTAAAATGTTTATGTAGGATGTTCAATTGTTTCAACGAAATTTTGTTAGCATATTGGACAGGTATAAACAAGAGGAGAATATTCCATAGACGATGGTCATTTTTTCTTTTTCTTCTTTTCTTCTTTCACGTCGCATCGACACCTTGGTCATTAACGATGACTGTGTGTTTCATTGGTTAGATGTAAAACTTTATTAAATAATTTTAAAGAAAATACAAAATATGAATATCTGATCTCTGTCAGTCTTGTTTGAACAGAAATGGTAATTTTTTTTATTAAGCTTTTCAAACATAAGATTAAAATTAATAAAAAAGAAAACAATGTATAAAATGATAATAATGGCAAATTTAATCATTATTAGTAGCTTTTAGAATGATAGAAACATTACGACGCATTCGATGATCTGATATAGCGAGTACGCCTCGCATAAATTATGATGTAAATATCATTATTTAATATATTTACCGTTATTTAGTATCACAATTATAATAACTACGCTACGGACTTCATTTATGACTAAAATGTGTAGGTGGGAAAACAAAAAATTTCTATTTCGCTCCTATTTCTTGCAATTGATGCAACAAATTTTCATTGTACATAAACGTCCGTAGTTCAATAATATATTTTGCAATTTTGTTATAATTGTTCCATAAAGCTTCAAACGATCTATCTTTATATATCATTTTTTTATATCTATAAATACAAAAACTGGGACACCCTGTATGAAAATAGCAAACTTGCAATTATATGCTAGTTCAAATTAAAAAGTGACGGCAATGCGTTTTAATAAAATTTATAAAATAACCTTATGTCTACTATGTAAGAATTTTATGTCTACGCAAAGTGGATTAATATCCACTTCCGACAGAAGATTAATTTTATGCTGCGAATTTCTTAAGAAGAATAAAGAAGGGTATACTACTTGAAAGTATTCAAGCTGTTCTTCACATTTCATATGCCCCTCCCTCCTCCCCGCCCTGCAAAAAGTAATTTTTCTATACACAAACGTAATTATTAATTATTATTAGACTGCGAATTTTTATATAAAACAAAAATTGTGTGCATTCATTATCATACACAGAAGCTACATATATATTTATTTCTTTTCTTAATCATTTTAATAAGTTCAAAATAATAAAACAGTATTTTTAGATTAATGGAATATTTTCACAATTTTGAATTTGATCTATCAATTTTTGTCATAAATATGTAAAATCCGTAGTCTAGTTATTATGATTATTAGACCGTAGATTTTATGCATTTATAATAGAAATGAGCAGGTGAAAAATAAAATACTAGAAAGATAAAAGTTATATAAAAATGTCAATATACTATCACCGACTCATTAAAATGATTAAAAAAAGAAACAAATTTTCATTTTGTTCCAGTATCTTATAGTTTATGGGGAAAATTTTGCATAAAAATCCGCAGTGTAATAATTATCTTTATACTCTAACGTATTTTCTCTTACCACATCAATTATGTCGCATTAATTTACAAATTAAAATAAGATATGATTTTACAATAAAGCAGTGTCGTGAATAATGTACTAGAAGATAGAAAATCGTTCAAAAATAATTTAGCATTTAATTTGGACGAAGAAGAGATAGAATTTCGACGAAACTATTACGGTGTCATTGAACTCGTTATATTTTGAGTGGACGCTGAACCGTATTGCGTTCAAAGAATAATGCATCAGTTTCTGATAATGTTTAAAACACCGTCGCGCATGGCAAGTGAAAAGTAACAATTCTGAAAGCAGCTTTAGAGTTACAGAGAAAAGCGCAGGCCTCGAATCGATCCTCCACCCCTAAAGTGTCCAAAGAACAACCCCGGCCGACGACTCTCTTCTCGACCCAACAACAGTTCAAAAGCACCCGAAAGCAAACATGGCGCTCGGTTTAGCTACTTATAAAGTTCTTGTGCTCGGTGATTCGAACGTCGGGAAAACCTGTATTGTTCATCGTTATTGTGACGAACGTTACTACGACACATATATTTCGACCATAGGTGAGCAGCCCATCGGACTCCTGCTTTCTTTCAAATAGATCTTTCGATTTTTAACGATCATCCGATATGGCTCGTTTACAATCATTTCTAGGGAATTCTTGCGATTACCAGTTGCACTTTTTTGTTAATAGAAAATTACTCGATGTACAATCGATTTCTCAGTATTCAATTCATTTATTTAGGACGATGTTTCAATACTTTAGCTGTAATTACAAGCATAAATTTGTTCTTTAAATTAAACACCTAACCGGAGAGATCTTTACATGTCTTTATTTACATCCTCGTATAATGGTGTACGTTTAATAGATTTTTCAATGAATTGAATTATTGAACAGCTGGTTCATTTTCTATTAAGGGAAAACATTGATGATAGCATGTTAACCCTTTAGAAGTGGTAACAAGCATATAAGATAAATTTCTTACTTGTTAAATAATCGTATTTGTTTTTATTTATACCACAGTGTACTTTGATTAACGGTGCTTAGAGTATTTTAGAGATTTTCTTTTCGACCGTTTGCTGTAATAAATTGTGCTTGCATTTGCGTTTTACTCACCTTTCATTTGTGTTGACAAATTCGAATTATTTTACTAGAAATTTTTAAATTAGATCCTCGAACAACAATTTGTGTTTACGACAGTGTTATTCACCTTAACAGAACGCTGCGGTAGCATTCTTATGTTTTAACATGGGAGCGTGACATTTGTTGTATCGATGAACTGCGACAAAGTCATCTTTTACGAATGATATTAAGGAAAGAAAGAACGAATAAAATTACATTAGGAAGAATTTTTTAAATTTAATTTATTCTATGAGTTGAAATCATTTTTTAATTCATATCTGAAGTGTAGTATTGAAAAGGATGCTCAAGCATTGATGTGTACTACTAGTAAGACAAAATTATGAAAAATTGAGATAAAAGCTTTTCATATGTATAATATTGAAAAACAAATAAGAACCTAGTAAGCTATACATGTGGTCAATTTATAAATTTTGAATATAAAACAGTATATTACACTTGGAATGTTTTATATAAGTATTATATTTTATACAATATACAATTACTATGTCATTTGTGTATAATAAATTCTATAAAAATAATAATTTAAAATTCGAATTAGTGTAACATTTCAATTTACTAATTACGTAAGAATATTTGAATCTTCCTAAATGTTCAATGATGTACATATGTTATTATGATTATTTTATATGATGTAGTTATGTTATTTTTAATTTTCTAAAATGATTATACATTTTTTCGTTACATGAATTTCTAAATGATATTTGGATTGGTCTATTTTGCAATCGTAATGACCTTTATAATAAACGATGAATCAACAGGTATCGATTTCAAGCAAAAAATAATTAATCTGGATGGAACGCCAATTAAGCTTCAAATTTGGTGAGTAAACCTAGTAAACGTATACATGTTTATGATTTAGTGTACATTTAATATATTAATATGTACAAAACAACAATTTCGATATGTACATATAATTTTTAGTTTCATTTAAGTCCTCGCATATCGATCATACACTGCACCTACAGTGTCATAAAAGTAATCTAACTATTTCAAAGGATAAATCAAATTATCTAACAATGAAAAGAATCTTTATTTCAGTTGAAAAATATAATCGACATTTGAAATGCAAAGAGCTAAATAAATAATTTATGATTTAACGGAAAATAGAATCTCATGTTTAATCATGTTCTTAAAGCAATCTATTTTATGCACCAAGTAGTAATTATTTTTATTCATAATTATCTTGTTAAAGGGACACTGCTGGTCAAGAACGATTTCGCACGTTAACCACTGCGTATTATCGCGGTGCTATGGGTATTCTTCTTATGTACGATGTTACCAGCTTAGAAAGTTTCAATCATCTGGCATACTGGCTACGAAACATTCAAGAGGTAAAGACAGTAATTTTACGCTATAGTAAATTCGATTTTCTGTAAAATGAGAAACGAAATCGTACTGCATATTTTATAATAAGAAATACAGCGGCGTACAAAAGAAAGTTTAAATAGCAATGTACACGATAACTACCACAATTTTTACAAAGTAATATTTCATTTTAAAGCAGCAATGCATTTTTTTATAAACATCTTATAAAATAAAGGAAGCGAGAAAACTACAAAAGGGCATAGAAAATTAATAGTTTTTTCGAATAATAAAACAACTAAAGAAACTGTGTGGACAAAAGTAAGTTTAATTCTACATATTTATGATTAGAATTTTGATATTCAAACATTTTATTGAATTTAGAATTCTATACAATTCTAAAAGAAAGACACAACATTCATATTTAGTAGATATCGTTTGAACTGTTCTGAACTGTTTCGAAAATAATATTTGTTAGTACGAGCACTTGAGGGAATATTCTCATCTAAAATTGTTCAGAGATTTTCAACGGGATTGTGAATTGGAGATCGTGGTGAGCACACGAATTTTTAAATTCTTTTTTCCTAAAAAAATTAGATGCCACCTTTAAAGTGTGCTTGAGGTCGGCATCTTGCTGTACTTATTCATCTGCTCAGTAACTTCTTTACATTATTCAAAACTTAAAATCGAATAAACACGAGAAATGTATAATATTTTGGACAAATAAAAAAAGCAGTCTATACGATAGTATGATATACTAAGCAAATCAAGTTGTATTCAAAAACTTTTTTATTATTTAATGTTTAAGAATAATTTTTTCTGCATATTGTTACTCTAGATTTAGATTATACGATTTTTAAACGTAGCGGAAAATTTTAATACTTTTGGAGACCTTAGCATGCATAATATGGATATAGGTATGTTATTAAGTTTATGTCAATGTTATATCTTCTTTAGATAAAATAAATAAATGAATTTTTGGCATTCTATTATTACATGATTCATCAATTCATAGTGTCATGTTTCAGATAATATGTCATGTTTCCAAGTAGATTTCGTTGGAGACAGACCTTTGCATACACAACTGATATCTTCATAAAAATAATAAGAATATCGTTTATCTTTTTCTTTACAGAATGCTTCGCCGGATGTGGTAAAGGTATTGGCAGCGAATAAATGCGATGTCACTGCACACAGAACTGTCGATGCCGAAAGAGGGCAAATTATAGCAGACAATTTTGACATGCCTTTCTTCGAAGTGTCTTGCAAAGAAAATATTAACATCGAAGAAGTGTTTCTTACCTTAGCTAGAAGAATACGAGAGCAACGAGGAAGTCGGGTATTGTCATTTATATTATTCAACAGTAACTATAATTATAAGTACTCTCCAAACTACGAAATACGATATATATTTATGGTATTATATTTTTCAATAAAATTTATTTTTCCATTTCAAAAGGAACGTCATTTTTAAAAAAATTCGCAACTTTTAGTAGCTACGATTAAGTGCAAAACGTTAGACATGATAAAGTAATAGTAAATACAGCTACATTGAAATTTAACAATGCACTAATAGTGCGCATATGAAAATGGTAACAGTTCTCATTCAAATTCCATTTCCATCGATTGAATAAGATTCAAACATTAAATCTAGGAGGTACACCTCAGTTCAAGTATAGTAATTAGACTGCGGACTAGACCAAGTACAGAACAGTTACATTTAAAAAATATAAAGATATTGTTGTATTGCCATCAACTCATTAAAATTATTAAGAAAAGAAACAAATGTCAATGTAGCCCTTACATCTTTCAATTAATAAAAATAATTTTTGTTTTACATAAACATCCGCAGTCTAATAGTAACAATCGTGTCACATACGAACAGACAATCTTGAAGGACCAAGTTTATACTAAACTTGCAAACAAATCAAAATAACCGATTCACGATTATTAAAATTATAAGGGTGCTTTCGAAAAAAAATTATTAAGTAGATTTGTTTGTGTATGGATATATTGCAGTAAAAGTCTTCAGAAGTCCGGCTCTTCAGATGCCTTGTCGTTTCATGTTTTATTCTCCCCACATCGTCCTAATACTGCCCCGCAAAAAGAAGTCGCAGGGTGCTATCCCTCAACATTTCATGAATTTCCTAAGAGTTTTTCCCAAGTTTTACCACAAAAATTTAATGTTGAGTCGTTGTTCCATCTGTT
>CM052123.1:2133833-2147682 GCA_028454245.1 Halictus quadricinctus
TCACATAAATACAAAAATAGAGCGTACAAAGTACCCGCGTCGGCACATTTTCAAACTTTAACAACCATTTACAATTATTAGGAAGTACATAAAAAAATAATTGAATATATGAATATGTAGAGGAGAGTCCCCTCTATCTCTTGACGCAAATTTGAACTTTGTCGCATGTTTAGTTTTTGCGTAACACGTCGTTTCGTATCAAAATCGGGCATTTTTACAAAAACCAAAATTTTTCGAAAACGTTGCGTGATGGAGCAATTCTACTTTCAGATTCGGTTTTAAGATGACAAAGTGTATAAGAATCACCCAACAGGTATTGCAAAATTTTTTTGGTGTTGGACAGTGTTTTCAGCATGGATACAATTTATTCGAGAGAATCAAACACATTCTTTAAATTTTCAATGACTCACCCTGTATATATATAGAAAAAATTAGGACATGATCGACAATAACAAGAATGATAATCTAGCGTTACAGCCCGATAATAAATACTAAAGTTAATTTCAAGTATGGTTGAAAGTCTTATAAAACTACCAACTTTGAACTTGCGTTTCTTCGACAGAAGTACGTATTAAATATTAGTAACAAAAAAAAACGTGCTTTGGTACTTTATAAATAAAGTACTACTACACAGATTTTTAAACTAGGGGAAAAAATCTTTTACTTGTGGCCACGATTTCAATCCAATACATCACCCCCTTCACTAGCGGACGGTAAGAAAGTGCAAATAATTCACAAGGTCGCAAATAGTCGCAGGTAAATGAAACAGAATATCGTTCAGTAACTTTCAGTTTCTTTTTGAAAAAAACGACCGGTTGACCCCAATTGATAGACAACTATTTCATTACAGAAACATAAAATTCAAATACTTAATACAACTTTAATAAATTTAATAGAGCAACAAAACCAAGATAAATATTAATTTAGAACATAATTAATTAACATCAGCAATGGCAGATAAACCCATATAGTTGATAACAAATTGTACAGTTATTTTTAAGTATGGTTGGAAAACCCGATATTATAGAATTGGACTCACATATCTCTGACAGCATTAAACTTCAAGTATTATAGTTAACAGCAAAACATGCCCTGTTAGTTTATGGATAAAGTACGCTATATAAATTTTTCAAATTTAGAGAAAGTTTTTTCTATTTTTGTTCACGAATTCGGCTGAATTCACCACTGTGCGCCGTAGTGTATAGGCCATTGCTGGGCACGGTTGGGGCCCCTCACACGCTCGCTTCCCCCATCAACCTTTTTTCCGTGTAGCGCGCACCTTCGTCGCGTTTGCTGGTATCCGTATCTTCGTTGCCTCACCGTACGTACCTTCCTAGCTACTCGCGACAGACGAAGCGCGTCCTTTCTCCATGGTAATGGCGTTTACTGGAAGGAAACAGTGAGTGCTACGGTGAGGACGGTTTTGCCTCAATTGAGGCATATGTGCCCAGCACTGGTATAGGCATTCAGTAAAATTTCGTTGATATAAATGGAGTTCTACTGTATTCCTTTACTCTTCTGCTAGATATGCTGTTTTCAGGCGAGTTTGTTCGAAGCTCCAGAGGGGGATGGACCCGACAGCGTGATCAGAGCTCAATCGCCGACTCAGCAAGGCGACGCTGGGAGTTGCTCTTGTCAATCCCTTTAATCAAGGCGTGCTCCGAAATCGGAAGAACAAGATACACTCGCTCCAGAAAAGATTTCATCTGTGCAAAATGAAAATAAAACGGAAGCCGCGTTTCTATATGTAAGTGTACATACGCATGATGCGAATAACTTCGAACTAACACGTTTCTTTGCTCCGAAAGAGGAGTTCGAAACCCAAGGAGAAGATAGAACGGGATTCTTTGTATCGGAAAGTAGAATGTAAATGTGTTTACCATAGAAGAGCCGAATTTGTTTACAGAATTCTCCGTGATTTCTTTGTAACTCTATTCGACAATAGGTACTGGAATCATTCAGTTGACTGAACGAATAACGTAGCGGAATTTTTGATGTTCTAAATCTTTTGCTGCGATGGTAAACTGGTAATTTCGCGCGATTCGCAATATTAGCCACAAATTGTTATCGTGATATATTACAACCATTATTGTAAAACTTTTGCACCTTCGTTATAACTTTTGAGCGGCGGAACAGTGGTGATTCATTGAACTACAAGATTACACACGTAGAGTAAAGTTAATTGTATAAGAAAGGCACAAATATGCTCTATCATTAAGCATCCATTGCTGAAAAGACTTGGTAGAAAAAGTATAAGAGCTCTAACATTTCTTCCGTACGCTATATTTGATCTCTTTTTGTTGGGATAAAATGATATTGGTATGACAAAATTGTAGAAAGAAGTAATTAAACGAAGTAAAGATAGTAAAAGATACAAATTTCAAGGAAAACCTGGAGTAACATACGTTCGAAATTTTATACGTACTGAAATGAAACTTTCAGGTGACATTCGTTGTTATTACTTAATTATCGAATTCGCCTCATTCGTTAAATAATTAAATACTAAATTTTCCAGCGCAAATTTATACCACAAACAGTATTGATTCGTAACTATTCTACCGCAGGAGAGATCAACTATGAATGTAAAAAGATTATCGTAAAATAAGCTTAATCTTCTTGAGATACGAATATTCGCCTGATTTCTGTTACTTTAGAAAGATTATTTTGAAAAATTTCCAACTTTGTTTTGTTCCTCAAATTTTAAATATTGCCGTATTATAGTGTTATCAGTAAACTGCATATGTTTATGCAGAATAAAACTTTTCTAGGTTAATTTTGAAGAACCAGAGAATAAACGCAAATGTATTCCTCCTCTTAATGATTTTAACGTGTCGAAAATAATTCAAGAACATTCTTAAATACATGAAATGTTTTCACAGTTTTACATTCTTTCTGTTAATTTTTGTCATAAATGCATAAAATATGCAGTCTAATTGTCTGTAATGATAGTACAATATGAAATCTGTAACACAGACAGGATATATAATGTGCTCGATACGATGCACATAAACAGGACAGTACAAAGACAACTAGGTATCATACTTATGGTGGGCCATCTCAATTTTTTAAAATATAACATTGTTCCTCAATAGTAAAATTTTAAAAACTTAGTTTCTATTTATTTCTGCCGTCCGAGATTCATTATTTCTTTGCTTATACATAAACGTACCTAAATAAGTTTTCACACAAAATATTTATAGCAAGATTATAATTAAAAAATTAAATTTTGTGTATTTATAAAATCTTTTTTCATTATATTGAATAATGCAGCCGATCTTTGCAAAGTATTCTACGTAAACAGTCTACCATTTTTCAGAGTTTATTTTGTCATAGAATATGTCATAATTGATATTAAATACATTTACCTAATTGAATAATAATAATAATTGGCTTATTTTAGTATTGTATATTTCAAAAACGATTTCTTACGAAACACCAATAACTAAATCCTTTCTGTCTGTTTGAATAACCGTTGGCCTTTATACTTCTAATTTAGAGATACGTCGTTGACAACAAATGTTTATGTACATTTAAAGTATAAATATTTACATCAATGCTCTACGATTTACAATTATCGTCGAGATAACATTGAAAGTGGTAGGTAACGAAAAATTTGTTACGTGCGACTATTTCAATAAAAAATGTTCCACCGAGCTTGTTAATAATTGATAACACATTATATTAAGTTCAGGAGCCTGAATTTAATAAACACAATTTAAAATAATTATTTACAAATTAGTCTATATATTTATAATATTTACACACGAAACGTATGGTGCAACTGTATAACATTTTATAAAATTTTAAACTCAATTGTATTACGAAATATACCATGTTACATTTTGCTTGCTAATAATAATTTTGCACGCGTTTTAATCCTATTAGCATGATGCTACCGATCCATCAAATTTTTTATTACGTTTCTGAATTACAACTTCTTGAATTTTTAACAATTTATTTATTTATCGTTGCAGACCTGTGCGAAGCATGCTTTGAAGTAATAATATTAAAGTAAATGTTGAAAATAACAACCTTTATAATTATATAAAATAACACTAACGATAAGTTATGAGACAATACATCCGAGAAATAATGTCTTTATTTAACAAAATTACTATTGAACGAACTGGAGTAGTTAGTAACGAGTTGCTTTATGCAGAGATAGTCGACTATTCATTCATTTATTCATTCATTCATTCGTAGCCTATTCATTCGAAACTTCACCCTAAAGAGAAAATATTCAATTGTGAACATTCTTTTATATAAATAATGGTCCAATTTGTTATTTATAATAATCAATTTGTTACTTTTAAATATATAATGGATTAACAGTTTTATTTTCGGCGTCGGTTTTTTTGTTTAGTTACATTGATAATTCTGCCTAAACATTTAATGCAATTACACAAAAGGAAAACGTAAAATAATACACATTTAACTACTTTACTTATGTTTATTGGACCACATGTACACCCCTGTCCACAAGTATTACGCCCTTTAAAAACGAATAACTTTTTCAAAATTGTTCCAAACGATGTGATTTTTGTGTGAGACGTTAGAAGGATTAGTTTGCTAAATAATCCTAATGTAAAAACTGTTTTAAAAATTGCTATTGGTCGAAATTGTGAAGAAAAAAGTGAAAATCGTGATGTTTAACTGTTTCATCTGTACCTATACTAGTTACATGTATGAATACATGTACAAAGTACACAAATCGTTTGGACCAATATTAAAAAAGTTATTCGTTTTTAAGAGGTGTTCTAATACTTCTGGATGAGGGTGTGTATGTTTTTGATATTATGTTGTTATGTCAATGAAACTTTAACTATCTTCTATGTATAATATTCATTTAAACTTTTTGTATATTATTTGCAAGATCAAATTCTGCATTGGCACAATGAATCAATTGTTGGCGTGACGTACAAACCAACTCTGGGCCAAAAACTTTTCGACGTGCATAGCACGTCCTTCCAGCGTGCAAATGTTAGTTAAAGTCAATATATTCGCAGAAATGAAGAGAAATATTGACAAATTTAACGCATTACGTGAAAATAGAGGAATAAACAAAAGAAGTTTGATGTCTATAACGTGGCGAGGATGGCCCAAATTAGATGAACGTTATCAATACTTGGAAAACCATCTAGTGTTAAAGTTATTCCATGCTCATATACCGAAATTCGAATTTTAAACTTCCTTTTGCCCGCCACTGTATAATGTATGGATACATGGATAGTGTAATAAATATTATTACTAGACTCCAGATTTTATGCATTTGTGACAAAAATTAGTAGGTGCAATTTAAAACGTTGAAAAGATTAAAAGATTATTAATGTATTATTTTCACTATATTAAAAATATTAGTGAAAAATATAAATTTCTATGTAGCTCCTGTATCCTACAATTGATGCACAATCTTTTTGTTTTGCATTTCTTTTCTTTTTGTTTTTCAATTTCTTTATTTTTTCATACGAACGTGTTTTCACTACGTATTCGTTGTCACCTGCCCCCTTCCTAATTTCTTTTGTTTAACCTGTTTTCTACTTATTTATTTATATCCTTTCATATATTAGAGTCTGCCCAATCCTACTTCTTCTTTCTCGTAATCGTCTAACTGAATATTTGGACAAGAATAATGATCTAAAAAGTATTTCAGGTAATTATTTACATTAGGGGATGCCTCACCGACTTCGATAAACTTGAAATATCAGTTTTCAATATCGATGAATCTTGGAAACTATAGCCGAGTAGCGGGTGCAAGTATAGGAAAAAGTTGTTGAGAATGTTGAGACAACATGCTTCATGGTCATCGAAATCGAGTAGGAGTTCCGTAACGTAAATGAATACCATATTTCATTTTATCGGTCAGTCTTATGCGAATTACGAACTATTCATATCTTTAATATTTCTTATTTAGGAGAATTACAAAACAAAAGATAATTAAATAAGCATTGCAATATTAATTGTATCTTTTAGAAATACAATGGTACCACACGATTTTAACATTTGCAGCAATACTTAAACGTTATTTCATAGGACATTTATGATGGAATTTAAGAAATCTAATTCGTACGGCGCAACGGACATTTTTCTTACCAAATAAAAAATTTAACCTACGGGTTGTTATTTTTTATTATAATGAAAGAATAGGTTACTTTTACAATCGTATTAAATAGTTTTTACTATTCTACAAGGTATAAAAACTATTGCAATATCATACGTTATTAAATTAAGGTCAGTTCTCACTTTGAACTACAACCATTTTGTTGTCGACTGTCTCATCTTCATATTTTAAGATGAAAGATAAGGAAATATAAAGGAAAGATAAAGAATGACTACTAAAGTAAACAAACAGGACAAAAGTCGGCATTTTGAATAAACAACTAATAAATGTGATTACGCACTTTAGCGAGTTAAATTGCAAGTATGGATAACTATTACTACTGTTGTGAAGAATATATTGTAACTGCTAACTTTTCAAACACCGCAATTTTTCAATATATCGACCAAGGATTAAACAAATAAGCATAATTATTCTTCCAAACAGTTCTGTTTTATTCAATAGTATATCTTTGTTGCACAAACAATTTGTCCAGGTCTCAATACATAAAAACTTATATGTAACATAACAATCCTCTTTTATATACAATTATGGTTATCGTTTCCATCATCATCGATTAGATACTACAAACCGCTATTGTACTATGAAAGGCCTAAACGAACAGTATGCATATGGTACTAGTAACATGGCATCTTTCCTTGCTTGAGACATAAATCTCATTAATGAATTGCGCCTGTATATTCATATTTTTATACTACTTAATTGCACATTTCTACGATAATTAATACAGTTTAAAATGCATTCGAATCGGTATGTTTTTAGTAAGTACCTTATAACAGTTTCTATTTTGTTAGATTCATTATGTGCCATAAATATATGGAGACTACCGTTTACTCACGTACTTAAAAAAAAGCATAAATCGTATTGTAATTACCGCCAAGAAAGAGTATAAACACGAGATAACGATAATTTTCAAATACTGACGGAGGACCACCGCTTATGCATTCTTTACTTGAGCATTGTTTAATAATATTAATAATAATAGTACTAATATAGTTATTTGTAAATTTCTCGTCAATTTAATTATAATAACCGTATATCGTATAGAAGCACGATGATAGCAAGTATTTACAAGCATTGCGTAGTATGTATGTACTTCCTGCCTCGATATAAGACAGTTTGTTAGTGTGGGCCGGACAATTAACAATTAATTCATTAACGAAACGATATCATTAAACATTAGAAAAATAATAATCATTGATAATGATCAATCGATGATATTGATAATTCGATATAATTCATAATTAAGACCATTATTGTGTTCCTATGATTTCAAATATTTATATTATAAATCGCTGGAAATTCATCATTTTAATCTATGACCATTGAAAGCGATTCAAAATCAATCAACCTATTAGTTTCTTATAGCAACCGTATTATTGCAATGAACATTTCGTAATTATGATAATAACCTTCGACTGGAAGTTCTCCCACACTGATACTATCACCGTTCGTATTCCTCTTTTAAGCTGGCAGAAAAAATACCGCCTTCATTGTGCCTACTGATAATTAGAAAACAACAGAAGTGTGAAAAAAAACGAAAGGATTGGTTTCTGTCGCATACTCTTGTAAGAATGATTTATAATTTCTGGTAAAAGATCATTTAATCGCTGAGACACGATCGTATTTCGTGATTACTAATAATTAAACTGCGGATTTTATGCGTTTATGGCAAAAACGAGTTGGTGCAATTAAAAATTTTTTTTTTATTAAGGTCACTGAAGATAATAAGAAATTTTAATCTTTCTTCTTGGAATTGATACAAAGAACTTTTATTTTGCATGAACATCCGCAGTATACTAATAGTAGTCATAAAAATACACTTGTGGTTCTTATTCGGTTATTTAATGTATTCTATAATATAATGTATTCGGTTATTTAATGTAATCGAAACGGGAGCGATTCAACATGAAAGAAAATAAGTCGAAAATGTAGAATAAAATGTTTTTGTACAAGGCTTTCGAGAAAATCAAGTTTGAAAATACGGCGAACGCGCGTGCTATACAATACGTGTCGTCTGACGCGTCTATTCACGACCGGCCGATTCTACTTCTTATACTCCCAGACAAAAAGATAGCACACTTTACATTTTTTAAAAGTTTTGTAGTAAAATCAGATAGGAATACATTTTCTATGTCACTACTATTTTTTTGGCATGCCAGTATGTGTAACATGCCCACTGTTGTCCACAATATCCGCTTCGATAAAATTCCACGAGTGCAAATGTGAATTTTGTAATACGTAAATGGGTCAAAATGATGACAAATATATTATTTTCGTCAAATAAAGCTAGACAGATTAGTGAAGTCCAATTTGATTTTGCTTCTATATGTTATTAAACGTATCCCGAAATAGTGTATAGAAACAAATTCTAATTGCAAGGTGAAAATAAATTCAAATTACGTTCTCGAAAACAAAGCCACATATGAAAAAATATTGTTTGACATTTTCGACTTATTTTTGCGTCGTGGAATCAGCCACTTTTCGGTTGAACCACCGAATAGTCGCCGATCACCCTGTATAGTTAAATTTATGAAATTTGAATTATATTATTACAATATTGGTAGCAGGAGGTATATTTAATTTTGTAAGCGATTTTAAAACAATTTGAAAACGGGAAAAGAAAATTAAGCAACAGATCTCTGTGTTACAGACTGTACATAATGATGTACTTCGATGGTTCTTGTCGGTTGGTTCGACTGCAACAGGCAAGAAACACCGGAACAGCGTGTTCCCAATGCTTTGTACTATTTGCAATGTGATTCACATATATAGATATATTGTTTGTATATACATGTAAAACGGATACACAATATGTCTTCGTTGCTTTTTATAATATATTTATACAAATCGTCGCGAATTTGTATAAAAGATCTTGAGGTCTCGTCGTCGCTGAAAAGTTTTACAAATTGATTAAAGTAAACATTAAATTGAAAAGCCTGATAGACATTCGACAAAAAAAAAACATGTCGGATAACGGATGTTCTATATTAATTGTATATAAATGAGAATGAGTTTCAAAAGTTTTGTATTTGCTTGGAAGGGATGCTGGCTCGTTTACCTGATTTCGTTTCTACCCCGAAGCTGGTCTTTGGAGGAAAAAAGGTTTCGTTTTCGAACGAGGATTTCTATTTAGTGACAAGTATTTTCGATATCTTGCGTTCGAAGCTTGTCCCGTGAAAATTCTTCGATATTTTCATCATTGTTACTTTTCAATGAGAAATCAATGTTTAGTGGACGGACAGGTCAGTTCTAATTTAGAAAGGATACTTATCTGTACGTTGACTGAAGGTGTTCGACAACAACGGAGAAACATGTGCAGTCAGTACGATGCTTTTATCACCCATTTTTATATCCTTAATGATAAAAGTACCTCACGTGTTTCGTTTGAACTGTTTGACTGATGATATTACTCTCAACGTATATGTATACATGTATACCTTTATAACTTTTTCAGTTTGTAAAAATAATTGTATAATTTGATGTATAGATTCGATATTATAATAAAGATGCACACTTTTTATCTAATCGATCATAAAAATGCGCACACATCCCTGACTTTAAACTCTGTATGTATAGTAATTCCAGGTAAGATAGCTCTGCGGATAAGATGACTGGATAATAGTGCGGATCTTTATACAAAATAAAAATTGCCTGCATCAAGTGTGAGATAGCACGCGACGTCTCCCAGATAGCACGCGACGTCTTGACACGTTGACTGCCATGACACCCATATGTGGGTGACGGAATTATTTGTCCAGATTCTGAAATGAATTTTGACGTTAATATATTCATTGTACCAAACTTGATTAGGATCTGTAAAATGCAAGAAAGTTGGTAGACCACTCAATATCATACATTTAATAATTTCAATTTTTATTTCACTAAATAACTTCGATTTCATGGAAAAATTGATCATGGTTTTTTCGATTTTATGGAATTTTTGAGGTTTTTAGTTTGGCAGTCAGTGTTAAAGACATCTTTTTTACGTCCATTTTACGTCTGAAAGTCTTACGTCTAGAATATTTCGGTTCTTCATAAATGTTTTAAACATAAGCGATAAATAACAGTTTGAACCTGTTATTTTCAGAACCTTTTCGCTCCCTGATTCAAATAAAATGGGTAATCTTCCATATCACCCATTGAGGTATTACCCGCTGGCACGTTGCTGTATTTTTTTTTAATGTGGGTAGTTCGCCGGTAGCCCTATAGTCCCAAAATTTGACTGGCTTTACATATAGCACAACTGCAATAATGTTACAATTGGCTAGGACAGATTTAATTGTAGTAAGTGTATGTATAGGAAGTTACACTTCACCGATTTTGATGATTGTTTAATGTTATATATAAGGTCAGTTTGAGAGATATTTGTGAAAAACTTTATTGCTACTGTAGGGTTATGAATGGGACACTGTATTAGAATGATTGTTTAGAGTGACTGTGGACGCGACAACGTGTTTGGGTCCTGCGTGAAAGGAAGTGTGTTTGGGCCGAAGTGTGAAAGAAGAGTGTTTGGGTCTCGGTGACAAGAGTAAAGTGTTTAGGGGCGCCAAGCGCAGGGCGTACGTGACTGTTTGGGTTTTCCGAATGGATGTAAAACTGGTAGAGAGAGAATGAGAGTGCAAGAGAGGAAGAATGAAAGTGGGACTTGGATAAAAGGGACGAATGCGAGGGATGTTATAGTCAGTCAGTCGAGAGAGAATCAATTAGTAGAGAGCGATTCAGTAGAGCGAGAGTTAGAGAAGCGAGAGTCGCGAGCGTTAAAGTATTGAGTATTGAATTGTCGTTTAAGAGTAGTGTTGTCAAAGTAGAATTAAAGGATTATAGCGAATCGGTATGAGATAACTCCACCCGTTACGTCACACCTAAGACGTAGGAGTTTCCTTAAAATATTCCTACACTACTGCTGCAAGAAATCCTGGCCAGCGACGTCGTCGTTGGAAAAATGCGGTAACATATGCGAAAAAAAGGCAGTAACATGCATGTGTGTATAGGCACACAAAAATTGTTCAAAATATTGAGTTTTACAACATATTTATATAATTTTTTTTCAAAATCGATGAGGTGCATCCTTTCATGCAAAAATTGCCACAATTATTACATATATGCATACGTGCTAAAAGTGCTGAATTACGAAATTAGACTCATATCTACAATATATAAAACAAAAATATCCGAATATATGTACTTATGAGGAACAATGTAGCAATGGGGAGAAGATAATCTTACTTTGAAATTCTAATTTGACATATTTTTGGAAAACATCCGTAATATTGAAAAGGGCCTAGCCGATTAAGACGGTTAAAACTGCCCTTAGAGGTTTTTCAATGATTAATGAACCATTCGAAAGCTGACCAAGAAAAACACCTCTAAGCAAAATTTGAACCCCCTATCTTGCCCGTGAGGGTAGTTTCAGGGTAAATTGGATTTCGCGCTTTTCCACGCATTTTCCGCACTCTGATGCTTCCTAAACTTCTGAAAAAATGTGGCATATTTTGGATCCTAAGGCGGATTTTTGAGAATTTTTCAGATTTTTTTTTGCAAACTGTGGTCGTAAAAAATGAAAAACCCCCCAAAAATCGGAAACATGCAAATTTCTCAGAAATATGAAAACATACTATTCTACTGTTTAGTTCCCTGATAAAGTACTATAACAGGCAGTGTCGTCAATTTTTTTTTTAATTTTTGTTGTGGGACATCATTGTCAAAAACAATAAAAACCGAATTTTTTCGACGTTTCTGCTATTAGGAGGAAAGTTACACTTGTTGGTTTTACCGCAGGTATATATTGAGTAATCTTTAACAATATTATATTGAAACAAGTAATTGTTTGAGCTAAGAAATGTGACTTAAGAGAAAGAATAAGTATTATAATAATATAGTATTGTATTATAAGTATTAGTATTAGTAATTAGTATTAGTATAGTAATGTTTACAACATCGCCGGTTGGCACAGCGGTTAAGGCGTAAGAGATGCCAACGAATCGGTCATGCAGCCACAAACTGCAATCTCTCAGTGCACCTCTTCTTCAAGTTAATAAAAAAAAACTTCTCCACACACCTCATCAAAATATTATGGAACATAGTCCATGAAAAGAAATTCCAGGTATCGGAGGGCCCCAACATTTCAATAAGAAAATTTGAAGTTCGAAACGGATTACAGCAAGGCACGGACAATTCCCCCATACTGTTTAGTTTATATATGAGCGACCTATTATCAATGTACGATTTAAATAACGACAACCAAAGAGGGGCAATAGCATACGCGGACGACCTTTTAATTTACATTAGCGACAACAAACCCTCCAAATTACAAACAAAACTACAAGATCTATTCGACAAAATACAAGACTACTTTGACTCATGGAAACTAAACATAAACACAAACAAATGCGAGACAATCGTTTTCAGACCTTACATTTCAAAAATCTCAGACGCAAACGGGGACGTGCACACGAACGCCAAACATTTTCACATACGGGACAACAGAGACGCAAATATCAAAATCCTTCACAAAACGATCGTTCGTTATTTAGGCGTACACTTAGATTTTAAGCTAAACTTTAATGAACACGTTAACATTCAAATTGCCAAAGCGCAAAAAGCATTTGCGGTTAACAAAAGGATTTTCTACTCCAAAGACCTCGACTCAGGAGTCAAACTCCTTTGCTACAAACTATTAATCAAACCAATTATATTTTACGGATTTCCCATATGGTTTAACATAAGCGCCAGCACCATGGAGAAAATCCGTCTCCTGGAACGAAAATGCCTTAGAACTTGCTTAAACGCCTACAGAACGCCAGAATCAAATTACACCAAATACATTAGCAACCACAACCTTGTGAACAGAGCAAAAATCACCAGAGTAGATATACACATGCTAAAATTAGCAAGAAACCACTGGACGAATACACGAAAAATACACAACAATAGCCTCATATTCAGCTCAACCTATCCCAACCCCCAATACTATGAAAAAACGAGACCTACAGGCTACATACCACCAGAAGCCTTCATACACCTAGACAACGCAGGCCTTATACAAAACACACTCGGACACCCAATAATATACCACTATAACAGAAAAAACTACAATAAATCAATAACCTATAATAATAACTGCAGAATAGATGACCCAGACGTGCGATTCCGCTACAAACTCACAAAATATGATACAGAAGACGAACACAGAAAAAACACAGAAAAATACTAGTGACTTGACGAACCAATCGGAAATTTGAAATTTTCGTGGATGGTTTTCCACAGCACCATTTTAAAAGTAATTTTTTCATTACACCTAAAAAAATTAGGTGCATGTAGTCTACCGGAAAAGAATCGATCATATCAGTATTTGGAATTCTTTACAAAATACTTGTTCCGATGTGATGTTGCAACGTCAACTTTTGATCAAATCTGTGAAACATACCCTGCCATCAATAAAATCTCCTTCGATGTAGCACTTCGTACAAGAATGATATCCCGCATGACCTTTTATGCATTTAATAAAAGATTTTGCAGGAACATCACAAACAAAAGATTTTACATGCAAATGATACAAATGTTCATTAATTGTAAATCCACTATTTACAAGTACTACTGCCTCTTCAACGAAGTCGGCAAAAACTATTGGCGTCTGCTGAATTCTGATAGCCATGATAAATACCAATCATTTCTATATTCTTATATCCTGCGAGCCAACAAAGGATAGGATACACTTGACTACTTGAACTT
>CM052123.1:2147782-2168241 GCA_028454245.1 Halictus quadricinctus
TAGTAAGCGGAACTGCAAAATTGTGCCTTTTTTTCTAGACATTTTACATCTTAAATAAGTAAGTAATGAATTAACAATGCATACCACCCTGTTTGTACATGTCTTTGCTACGTCTGTATAGAGCCTTTTTTTCGATACGAACACTAAATCTCTCGAAATTAAGAGAATCTCTCAGCGGCAGCCATCTTGTGACGTCATACTTGCTTCAGAATTCGAATTTCCTGCCGAATATTACAAATTTCTCCACGATGAGGTAGAAATTCGCAATTTGGGCTCTATACAGACGTAGATTGGACTTTTAGGAAACACAATTGACCACTTCTAAACTGCTCATTGCAATATTGAAGCGGCAGTTTGTCTAGATTTTGACCCTTGCATACGTATATGGATTTCAAATCATGCCGGCCCCCTTAAAAAGAACTGGTCCACACACCCTCCATACCTCGGTGCGGAGACCCGGGTTTTGCCTGGCTAGCCTTTAAAGCGTGACCTCGGTCTTGACTGGGGCCCTGGTATAAAGGTGGTAACCCTTTTCAGCCTAGCGAAGCGGTCCCTCTCTTTAAGAGTTAGGGATGCCCCGTTCCAAGGCTTGATTTCAGCCACCGCGGTCCTCATCCATTCTTTTGTTGCAGGGTTCGTACAAGTTACCCATGTTAACCCTTGTACAGCCCTGCATTCGTCGAATAGCCATCAACAGCCATTACTAAGGCCCGAATCATTATGTCCCCCTGTTTCACCGTTAGCAGCTCGTCCGGGTACCAGCGAGTGTCAGCCACGACCGCCTCGCTGAAACTAGAGGGGCTTGGTATGAGCCCCCCCTCCCCTCTCTTCATCGCTGGCTGCTCGGGGATGTCGCCTGCAGGTTGCCGATTCCTCTTGAGATCTCGGCCCACCGCGACGTCGCCTCCCTTGCCTGTATCCTGCGTCTGACCAGGAACCAGGCCTCTGAGAGCAATCTTTGCTCTTCGGGCCCTTTTCCTAGCTGCATTGCTAGTTTCGGACTTCTTGGCTTCCCCTGTGGAAACCTCAGATCCTACGGCAGCAATGGGCCTGGTATCGGCCGACTCCACTTGCATGGTGTCGCCCTCCCCCAACCGCTCAACTGTCGCCCTCGTATAGGCTTTTAGGGTATGGAGGTAGAAACTGAATATCTTAACTCGCGTTTGGTATTAAAACTGTTTAATACGTGAAGATGCCACTTGAGAAAATGCTACAAGTATGTAGCAAGGAATCAACGGGTCGCAAACGTAACGCGATGTGTTTAGTTCGAACATTTGTAGCTTTCTAACCTTTCTGCTTCCTGAGGGCGCGTTAATAAAGTACCCGAAAACCGTCAAAATAAGGGGAGAGGTTCTCCACCTCCACAAGGGCATGGAGAAAATTTTCTCCCCCAAAACAACTGCATCGGGTCAAGTGTAACGGTCGGGTCAAGGTTCTCAACCCGACCACCTACGGTACGCACTTGGGAAAGATAGAATTTCCGCGTCCGAAAATTCTAACGTTCCCACGCACCAAGGTCGCTACAGGCTAATGGCGCCCCTTCTTCCGAGGGTACCGCAACCGCACTAACCTCCACCACTATCTTAAGTTGGTTTAATCGAGCATCCATATGAGTCCCACGAGTAGACAGGAAAGAATGGTCCGCCCCCGCATAGCCTGTCTTGCGATGTAAGGCTTGTATACCGCCGGGGGTCGCCCGGTACCCCGCGAGCATCGTTTCTGACACCTTGTAACCCCGGTGCTTTGCAGCCCTCGGCACAATTTAACCGACTAACGGTTTTTAAACTGCTGGAGTACCCCATAGCGCCTGATAACTTGTGCCACTTCTAGTGCCGCTCCCCAAAGAGCCGATACTGCTGCGGCAGCACCGGTCTCCGCGGCCCTAACCCCGAACCCGACCAAACCGTTCTACCTCCTCTCGCGGTAAGGAAGGGCTTGACTCGCATCAAGGCGAGTTCCGCCTCATGTCCCCTCCTCCAACCACCTAGCTCATAACGCCCCTTACAGAGGAGCGGCCGGCCGGCCGCATTGACGGCATGGGGCGGGATGTTCTCCCGGCCCCGCTCCTGCGGCCGGTCCACCCCTGGGGGAAGCCTTATAGTAATCCCCCTCCACGGCGTTGATGGGAGTATTAGCTAGTCCCACCACCGCCATCATGTCTGTGACACCTAACCGAGGGCACCGACCTTTAGGGGCACCTCCCTCTCCCTCGCCGCCGCCTTCTGCGACATTACTTGTTCGCAGAAGGAGGCAACCACATTCCATGGCCCCTCGCCGCCGACCATGAGGTCGACTACGGCCGGCAGCGAGAGGTCTGCCCCGTAATGCCCCTAAGGACTCCAGCGTATGCCACGCTGCACAGTGGTGCCAAATGGCCAAAAAGCGGCAAAAAATCTGTAAAAACGAAACTATCCAACGAATTTGTTTGAAAATTTGTGGAGAGATTGCCACAGGTACAACGCTTTTTTGACAAAAATTTTTTGTAAAAAGTTGTTAACATTAAGTAATATGGACTAATCGAAAATCTCTGTTTTCTGCCCATTTTTTATTTATGGAAGCATATAACAAATACTTTAATAGATTTTGGTCTGAAACTAATCGTTTTGGCAAGGTGTAATATTGATCTAACCTTGTGCAAAAAATCATTAGAGCCTTCGAGACCCTTTCGCCGCAATTTAAGTTTAAATATCAACTTTTAGAATTTCCAAGAGTGAATCGTGCGGAAGTTACGATTATTTGATGTTCCAGGTGAAATTTTTTAGGAATATTTCTAAATAATAAAGAAAAATGTGAAGTGCATATGATTTATTAATTTTTTATGTATAAAAAAATATTGAATAACAATTTTTTTTACCTTACTTTTTTATTATCTGATATGTATTTCTTAAAAATTTCACCTAAAACATCAAATAATCGTGACATCCGCGCGATTCATTCTTGGAAATTCCGAAAGTTAATATTTAAACTTAAATTGCAACGAAAGCATCTCGAAGTATCTCATGATTTTTTGCACAAAGCTAGATCAATATTACAACTTGTCAAAACGATTAGTTCCAGATCGAAGCTTTTCAAAGGATTTTGTGTATTCCTCCATAAATAAAAAATGAGCGTAACGCAAAGATGCTACAGGTTAGTCCATATTACTTAATGTTAAAGAACTTTCTTGGAACATTTTTTGCCAGTTAATAGTTGAAGCTATTTGCAATAACCCATATGATTTGTAGACCCCTAAGTATTCAATTATAGGCGGAGTAATTACAAAACTATCGCACTGAAAACTGATAAATTCCCAGGAGCGAAGAAATGGTTATTTACCATGCGTATATCTCCGTAAAATTTTTTTTTTAATCTAACTTTGGCACATCATGCACGCACTATTAGGCTATACAAAAATAATTTTTTTTTCATAAAAATCAAAAATTTATAAAATGGATTTTTTACCGCCTTGGCACCACTGTGCGCCGTATCCCGGACTTCCCCGCAGTAATAGCACTACGCCGTCGGTTCTCTGCCTACTTTCCGCAGGTACTCGTCGAAACATCCGTGTCCGGAAAACACCTTCTTTTCCGTGGGGAAAATGCTTTTCGCATACCCCGGCTCCCTGGGGAAAGTCCCCAAAAGGGTGCCCACTAAAAAACCCACGCCCACCTAAGCTAAAGGGGTGGTGCCTGGATCACGCGAGTACTCAACAGGACACCTCCCAGCTATCATCATACCCCGGGGGAGGAGGTTAGCCCCCCCCCCCCCATTGCCAACACTATAAGACCCCGGGCGGAGGGACCCGCCCGGTGTCCCCATCCCTGGAGCCTTCGGATTGGGCTTCCCGAGCCCCAGCTCGGTCCACCCACAGCTCCCGGAGTCTTCGTGCCCCGCTCAGGGCCGGTATCCCGAAGGAACCAGCTCCGGCCGAGGCAAGAAGACGCCGCCACCGGAAGCAAGGGCCGTCGGAGGCGCGATCCGGCACGCCCCGACCCTTCCTTACCCAGAACCCCCCACGAATCCCCCTCCCCTAATGCCCAAGCAGGGCATTCCTCCAAGGTATGCCGCGCCGTGTCCACATTTTCGCCTCAGTGGTGGCACTGCGCAGTCGGCTCCCGCCCCATCTTGTGCAGGTACTCTCCGAAGCAACCATGGCCGGAGAGCACCTGCGTGAGGCGGAAGGTCAACCTTCCCCGCCTCTTGCACCATATATCAAATATGGGCAGGAGGGCCCGGACAATCGGACGTGCGGAGGGCACCAAAAGCGCCCTCTACTCCGCGAACATGTCCGTCCGGGCCTGGCGATTCTGAGCCTCGAGCCCCTCCTCCTCCTCGCGCGTGAGGTCCACCACCTTCCAGGCGGCGGAAGGAGCGGGTGATGTGGTACAGCTTCGCCCGCTCCGCCGCCACAAAATGGAAGGGTGGAACCACGGCGAGGAGTCCCGCCGCCTCGGTGGAGATGGTGCGGTAACCCCGTATGGCCCGCAGAGCCAGCCGACGCCGCACTCATTCCAAGAGTGCTTGGTTGCGCCGGCCGGCCGCGAGCGAGCGGTACCATACGGGTGCCCCATACAGGGCAATCGACCGCACCACCTCTATATAGAGGCGGCGATCCTTCAACTGAGGCCCCCCGACATTGGGCAGCAGCCGCGCAAAGGCGGCCGCCGTCCTCTCCAGTCGGGGGCGAGGAGGTCGAAGTGTCCTTCGAATCGCCAGCGGCCGTCTATGACCAGGCCCAGGTACCTCATCCTGGGCCCGATCTCGACGGAGGTTTCAGCGACGCGAATCCAGAGGTCCTGACCACGGGATGGACGCCACGACCGAGACGGACCGTACAGCCAGATCGCCTCGGTCTTTGCGGCGGCCACGGTCAGCCCCATTCTTCGGATTCGCCCGACCACGCAGTCCAGGGCAGCTTCTCCCAGGTGCCTGGTCCTCCTCCAGTCCCCCCCCCCTCAGCATAAACCAGGGTGTCATGCGCCTAGCAGATGACACCCGTATCCGGGGGGAGGACGACCCGCAGCACCGCGTCGTACGCCAGATTCCACAGGAGTGGCCCGAGGACCGACCCCTGCGAAACGCCGCGGTGCGTCACCCTCGTGTGCACGGTGTTGTACCGGCCGGTGAATACCACCTCCCTGCCGCGAAGATAGTCGCCGACCACCTCCCGGAGATAAGGGGGCATCTGGAAATGGTCCAGCGCGCCCATTATCTCCGTCCAGGGCAGGGCGTTGAATGCGTTGGATATGTCCAACGACACAGCGATCAACACCCCGCCCCGAGCGACAGCCCGTTCCCGGAGGAGGCGCGCCCCCTCCGGAATCCATACTGGCTGTCGCTCAGGTCGGGTCCACCCCGCGACAGATGCTCGACGAGGCGGGCGGCAATTATTCTTTCGAACAGCTTGCCCGCCTCGTCGAGTAACACACCGGCCGGTATGCAGAGGGAGACTCTGCGGGTTTCCCCTCCTTGTGGAGGAGAACCAGGCACGCACCTTTCCAAATCGTAGGGAAGACCCCCGGCGCAGGCTCGCATCCATGACGGTCCTGAACGCCGGGGCGAGGACCTCTAGGGCTAAGGCCGCTACACCACCGGGAACCCCATCAGAGCCGGGGGTCTTCTTGCCCCCAACCCGCAGCTCCCGGACGAACCGGTAGAGCTCCCAATCCGTGACCCGGAACTCGTCCGACCATCCCATGATCGGATAGGGATAACTGAGAGGGAAGAGGGTATCTACGACGCGCCCCAGGAGTTCCGGGTCTAATCTCTCCGTGAACGGGGACGCCCAGGAGCGGAGCTTTCCAAGCATTGCCATGTACGGGCGTCCCCATGGGTCGTTACGGAGGGTGAGCAGGAGCTCATCCCAGGCCTTGGCCTTAGCAGCGGCTATCGCACGGTTGAGGGCCATGGCCGTCGATCTGTACTCCCTGTACAGCTCGGCGACCCTCGGCTCCGCGTCGCCGCCCAGAAAATGGCAGCGACGGGCGCGGGTGTACTGGCGGCGGGCTCGGCCGGCCGAACTCCGTAGTTCAGCCAGCTCCCCCGACCACCAGTAGACTGACATCCTCAGGGGCTGAGCTCGGACCCCGGGGCATCGCCACGTCGCAGATCATCTGCAACGTGTCCCGGATCCAAACCGCTCGAAGGCCAGGCGGAGCCGATAATCACGGCCCATAGGAGGTCCCCGTCTAGTCGTTTCAGCGCCCATCTGGCTGACGGGTTGCCACGTCGGAGGGGTGTGTCCAACGGCGAGTCCGAGACCATCGCTACGCCCATCAGGACGTAGCAGTGGTCCGACAAGGTCTCTCCATCCCAGACCCGCTAGTTGGACACACGGCGCGAGGCGGCGGCGGTCGCGGACGACACGTCCACAATGGACCACGAGTTCCACCTCACGCACGTAGGCACGGAGTCCCGGTTTAGTAACCGGAGCTCCATCCCCTCCGCCCAGTCTTCCAGGACTCCGCCTCGGGCACTGGTCCCGGGGTTACCCCAGGCGGTGAACCTCGCATTGAGGATCCCGAGGACCAGCACCGGACCGCCTATATATGGGGCTATCATAAGCCCCAGCCGGTCCAGGAACATCCCGAGTTCGGCGGAGTCACAACTGGGTGAGTTGTAGCACTCCACGACCAGAAGTCTTCCCCACTTTACCATCGCCATCCCCCTGCCCCGTTCGACCACGGACCAGGGGGGCACTGTCGCCGAGTGGCGACGCCACCATACCGCCACGGAGCCGTCAACGTCACTGGACCAGTGTGGATCGGGGACCTTCCATCCTTACGGTGGAGGACCAGCCTTTTTAGTTCTTTTTTTTTACGCCGGTTCCTTCCGCGACATCACTTCTTCGCAGAACAAGGCCATCGCTTTCCACGACCCCTCGCTGCTGACCATGGGGTCGACAACAGCCGGCAGCGAGAGCTCCCAGCCAATAACGCCCCTAAGGACATGGCCGCGCCCGACCACGCTGGGCACTCTTCCAGCGTATGCTGGAAGGTGAGGGGAGCACCAAAGGCGATCCGCCCCATCTTGAGCAGGTATTCTCCGAAGCACCCATGGCCGGAGAGCACCTGCGTGAGGCAGAAGGTCAGCCTTCCCCGCCTGATGCTCGACAGTGGATCAGAGTCACCACTGTAGAGGCCACAGGGCCTATGATCCCGCTCCTCTCCGCCACCTGGAAACGCACCCGTTCGGCACTCAACCATCCCAGAGAGCCGCTCGCGTGCGGTCTGAGCCACACCACGGTTGGCCTCCCAAGCCAGCATGTTTAAATATTGCTTACACTCTGCAATATACATAATAATTAAAGAGAATTAATCAACTAGTTCCGGTTAGATTGCTATTTGCGTTTGTTCACGTTGACCCTTCCCATTTTCAGAAAAGTATGGTTTAAAGAAAAATTATAGGTAAAATGATAGGGCGTCATTTTGTTCTATTACTAAAAAAAATTTAATTTCTTGTTATAAAACGTTTACCATTGTATTCGTCTCGTTTTTCTAATCAAAATGACTCCAAATACGATATCATTACGATTATAATTACTTGTGTAATAAGCGATTAAAGTTTCGGACGTGAAAGAGGACGGTAAACGAAAAAGAAAGAGAGGCACAGAGTCGGAGCGTCAAATAATGTACCACCTCTACTAGAACTGTCGCTCAGAAGACCCGATGATACGACAGTTACGGAAATATTACGGTACACCTTTCATTCAAAGCTCAATAAATCGATTAAAAAAAAATCTTTAAATCTACGATGGTTTCAGTCACAGAAAAATTTTGTCTAATGTATTCGCCTCCTTCTCAATACGTAACATTTTGAATCAAAAAGACGTATTCAATTTCTCAGTCGCTGTATCATACAAAAATATGTTATACAAAAACAATTCTATTGTTGTACTATTTTTCTTAACGAAATTATCACAAATTAAATATCGACAATTTCTCAAGAATAGGAAAAGTACTCAATACTTTTTAGATCCACTATATAATCCTGTAAGGTGAAATGAAGACTGTGCTGAAAATACGCTATCATTCGATCGGAATGATAAAGCGTGATATGGCACGAGAATACCGCGTCCTTGGAATAGTAAAACTCTTTTATAGTGGAATAATTGCACTTTTTGTAAACATAAAACAGGTTAAGAATAAAAATAACTTTCATTTCAAAATTATGTTGACATTGCGTTCGGTGAACGTTAAAAGAATTATTTAATATGCAGACTAATATTCGTTTGTTAATTTCAGAACGCTGGTGTTTTTCTTATTATAATAACTAACGTCATCGTCAAACGGGTTCTTTAAAATGACCTCATTAGCGTTGAGCATACAGTCAAGGAAAAAAAGGAATATAAAAAATAAAAAATTGTTGTATTAACTTAAATAAAAATAGATTATCTTCAACGTAGCGTACGATTTTTTAATAATTTTGAGAAATGAGGAAATGACTGTTAAAAGCAAGAATATCATTTCCGCTAAAAAGAATCAGCTGTAAACATTTTTAAAAATTCAGTTAATTAAGATATCAAAAAACTCGTACGCCACATATAAAATAATCTATTTTTGTTTAAGTTAATACAGCGGTCTTTTATTTTTTATATTCCAGTTACTTTTACCGCTAAGTGCAAGCTACCAAGGTTTTGCTGGACATAGATAATGTTGTACAACTCCACCATTTTGTAATTTTATGTAATAAAAAAAAAAGGAAAATAAAGGTAAAATGTTGCTTAATATTCCCTAAAAAAATCTTTTTTTACACTATTTTTATATGCGAAAAAAGAATGTTAGATGTACTTATGAAATGAATTAATTCAATGCATTGAACATAAATGGCGTCAATGAAGGCAGAAAAAGATTAAAAAATTATACAAATATCTGCCCAAACAAATAATTTCTGTGGTAAAAAATAAATTCCTTTTGTGCATTTCACTTTTTAATCACGTGTCTTATCATTTTGTCCCATTAGTTTGTCTTGAAAATTTACATTTTTGTAGATAAATTCATGCGGAGCAACAACACGTTTAACCGAACCAAATAAACAAAATCAGTGTAAAACGACATAAGTACAAGAAATTTTATTTATGTTATCCACTAAATAAAAATTAAAAAATTAATAGGGTGCCCTATCTTTTTGTCCCTGACTGTACATATGTTCAGCACGTGAAACTTTTTGTATGCTCTGCGCATACCTGATACGTGAAGGTTTTTATGATAACAGCCTGAAGATTAGAATGAATCAGCCACTCGAAAGTATGTACTCTGTGAATCATATGACGATTTCGGCTATCATTTTCCTTCCGATTTAATTATAAGAATAGAGCAAACCACAATAACAATGGCGACGCGTTTAGTCACGTGACGGGCCTCTCATTGATCCATTTTATGCCAGACAGGACTGTACCTATTTGTGATAAACCTGAGTAAAAGCTATTACCGGTTTTTCAATTTTACAAGCGAAGCAGTGTGTTAAATATCTGCACCTTTAAATTTCTTAGTAGAAATTACATAGGTATATGTATATATTCTTGTTCTGGCTTGAGTAGTTAGAAAGCAGAATATAAAAAAATAGGTATGATTAAAATGTTTAAGATCCATTTCTTCACCGCATACTCCGACGATGCACACGTTCCTGTTAAAGTCACGTGATTTTGTTGTGACTTGCTCTATTGCTAAGTTAAACAAGCAGACAGTTAACTTATGTATAGTTAAACAATGAGTGCTTCATAATTAATGAAACTAACTTATTCATCACTTCTATGAATCATTCCCGTACGCAAGAAATCTTACGAAACAGTGTTCACTGATTAACATCATCAATACCAATAAAAAAATGAATCACAAGTTGCGTTTCGCGCGCTCATTGAGTCACCAATAGGTTAGCATGCGCTTTGCATGCAAATTGCATCTTGGAAGTTGATTTGGGTTTGGTGTCCAAGATGGCCGCGATGACAGATACGTTGAACTGTCCACTGTATGCAGGATACGCCTAAATTTTCCAGTTTTTCATACTTGTTACATGTTACAGTAACATGAACAGAATTACTCGGGGTACTGTCACGAAAGACGAAGAATGCACAAGGAACAAATGACTTTTTCAGACTCGCCACACACGTATGCTACATTTTGTGTTCAGTCTGTGTTTTCACGGCGAGTAATTCGTTCTGCGGAAGCGAGAACCTGCTACAAGGAAAACGATTAGAGGTTCCATATCGCATTGTTCACGTAAATAGATTTTCCAGTGAATTATATTCTGTTAAAAAGATAACGAATCAATTTATTTGAGCCGTTATATTAATTTCTGTGTAATGTCACAATGTCAGTCACTGTCGTTCCTTCAGTTGTGTATATTTTTTTGCAGACAGGATTGTGATATTTATGTATTCGAGAACTTGAGTCGTTCTTAGAGTAATAGAGAATAATGGAGGCAATTGTTGAATACAACTACGAAGCCCAAGCACCTGACGAGTTAACTATAAAAAGGGGAGACATTATCCAGGAGATCAAAGTAATTCCAGGTGGTTGGTGGAAAGGAACTCTTAGAGATAAACGTGGCATGTTTCCTGATAACTTTGTCAAGGTATTATCTTTTGACAGCTTAACAAACTAAAAAATTATGAGTTGTGTAACCTGTTAGAAGTTAATATTTCAATAGTTAGTGATGATTTTGTGGAATCTGTTAATAGTGGTTTAATAGTAGGGTTGTGTTTTCCAGGATTACAATTACTGTATCTTGTTAACACTAAGCCTACTGAACACTAAAGTGACTGGTGCGTGTTACCTTATAAAACTAAAAAGATTGAACTTATTTAGAGTTTGTATGGTTTTTATTATAATATGTGCTTGAATAATGAAATTTAGACAATTATTTCTCATGGAAACATTTTTATGATTTCAATAATTACGAAATAAAAAACCAGTAAATTGACTAAGATAGGTTTAGTGTTAAACAGAATGTATCTTTTTTGTGAAATGTTAAAAAAAATTTTAATTAATTTTCAAATGTTATATTACGAATTACAAGCATAGAATAGTTCTGTACTGGTATTGTGTAAAAGAGACCGTTTACAGTGTTGCCTTATCTTTATTGATCACAGAAATATTAAGTTATAACAAGTTAAATAATTCATTTTCGAAAAACTTTATTTAAGGATAACAAAATCATCAACTATGTACTGTTACATTTTACGATATTCAGTATTCAATTGAATGTAGGTTTTAGATCCTCCATCAAGTAGAAGCACAGGAGACAAAATAGCGAATAACGTGTCTGAAGAAGTTACATTAAGAAATGGAGGATCCAGAAAAAGATTTTGCAAAGTATTATTTGATTACGAGCCGTGTAACAAAGATGAACTAACGCTAATACCTGAAGACACGATTGAATTTTTGGGTGAAGAGGAGAAAGGATGGTGGAGAGGTAGACTTAAAGGCAAAGTTGGAGTATTTCCTTCAAATTTTGTAACCCCTCCATTTTATGAAGATTCTGACAAATACAAAGATGAAGATAAGAAAGAATGGTGTAAAGTATTGTTTTCTTATGAAGCTGCTAGTGAAGATGAATTAACATTGACCGAAGGAGATATAATAACACTTTTGTCTAGAGATGCTCCTGATAAAGTGAGGAATATTTACATATACAAATATTGTGCTACTAAATAAACATTAATGTTAAATTCTCTGACATGTGTTTAACATTTTATAGGGTTGGTGGATAGGAAAACTGAAAGGTAAAGTGGGTCTATTCCCTGACAATTTTGTCGAAGTGATAAATCTTGGTACAGACCATCAAGACCACGATCAAAAATACGATCCCAAACCTAATGCAAAGACTTCTCAATCAGCGACGAAGAGTAAAAAGGCACATGTTAGAAAAAGTTTAGATATAGAAAATGTACATGCAGGTACATAACTAGTTTCAATCATTTTCATAACATTACATTAGAAGAGAAGGTAAATATACTTATGGTATCATTCTATCGAAAGTAGAGACAACTAAGAAAGTCATATCAAGGAGGAAGTCTCGAGAAGAAAGTAGCGGAGATATAAAGACTATAGGGGAACATTCAATCATATCAAACTTCAAACGTCTCGTAGGTGACGTGGAAACCAATAGTGGTAATGGAAATACCAATACTTCTTTGGGTGAGGAGTTAGATGGGGTAGAGCGAGGAGAAGGGGCACCGCTTTTGCACTTAACAGCATCTCGAGCCAAAGCACCTCGACGACGTCCACCTTCTTCGCAGCGTTTACTTCGTCGGGCTGCTGGACCAACCTCTATGGCATCGGTTAATGTTCGTTGCATTGTTTTCTATATAAGTTACATGAAACCTTTGGTAGATAAAAACGTAAAAAATAGTAGTGGTTAAGATACGAACACAAGAATTACCAATTCTATAGCAATTAAACGCAATAATTATAACTAGACTGCAGATTTTCATGCAAATTCATATTTCTAGAAATTAGTTGATAGAAGTGAGAATACAGTATGAATACAATTTATGTTCTTTGTTAAATGTTTTATTAACAAAAATTAATACCGTAATACTTCTACATTTTTGTCCCTTGTAGTGAATTTTATAGCTACATAGAATCTGCAGTCTAATTAAAGCATGCGAAATTATTATGCTTATTTAAAACATTTTATCTGAATACCCTTATACATACAAAATATTTCTTTATTCGTAATAGGAAGATAACGTAGCAAATGAAAGCATAGAGACTGTACTAGAACCATCGCGTGAAGAAGAACCTGACGGATTAACGGCAAAAGCAAGAAGAAAAGCACCTTGGGTTATTGAATATATTTTTTTTTTTTTTTGTTAATTATAAATATATAATGTTTAATACAATTATTGAAAACTATTCATTTGTAGGTGGAAGAATTGAAATGGAATCAATTGGAAAGATGGAAGGTCGCATATGTTGATCCACTTGACAAATCCAAAGTTAAGAAAAAACAGTTAAGAAATGCCATTAAGTAAGTTATTTGAAAGTAAAAATAACAACCTGTTAAAATGAAGTGTTCAAATATCTTATATATCATTTATACATTATTTTTAATTACTATATAGAACACCAACAATAGAAGACATTTCTAGAACGACATTCCTAGAAGCCATTAATAATTTAGAAGCTGAACTAACTGATGATAGTAAATCGAAAGATAAAAATCAGAAATCTGAAACGCCTCAACATTCTGAACAGACATCACCTAATTCTGGAAACCCTGCTTATGTTCCATATTCTGTGTACAATCAGTTAGTAGAAAGGGTAAGTAAGCTAATCTTGAAAGTAATTGTTCCAATATATTAATATGTTTAAACCTATCATTATACAATTTCTGTTTACCTAACACTATCAAAACCTCGTCAGGTGTTTTTAAACTTTTTTTACCTTTAAAAGGAACTTTCTTTTTTTCATGCAAATGTTCAAGTTTGTGTTTTTAAAGGGATCCTGTATATTAAAGTTGCAGGAATGTAATTGTAAAGTTTTAAATTGAAATTCGTTAAATTCTTTCAAAATAATTTCCTTTTTAAAATTTGAACTCCACGTCGAAAGAGTATCCGTTTAACATTCAACGAATAAAAAATACAATACTCCGTACTCTTCTTGATGAAATGCAAACAAATTGTGTAATTTTCAGAGTAAAATTGATTATTTAAAATTCACAATTCATCATTCAATAAATAATAATCTTTTTTTATTCTTCGATTAAATGATACATTATATACTCGATGTATAACTCAACAAATAGTTGGTTAACCATGCTGGTGGAATTTCATAGAAACTGTTATCAAAAATGGTTCAATTAATTCTCTACACTATTTTATTGATAATAGACTATTAATTAATAGACTAATTTACTAACAAAAAAAAAAAGAAATTCTCCGTAATATGTATACATGTCTCATTTTTGTAAGTAACCACTATTGTCGGATAATTATAAAATTATTAATTGACGGCTATGATTCTCGCCAACTAAACTAGTTTACATTTATTACAAAATTAATTTTTCTTTCACTTTGAATTACCCAGTTGAAAATATATTAAAAATATATGTTCATGTACGTTTTATATTTCGTTTTTGTAGTAAGCAGTATAAAAATTTCAAATGATTACTAATAAATGTTACTCGAAATAGGTTGCTACTTTAGAGGAGAAACAAGCAACGATGCTACAAACGATGATAAACGTATTACAGCAAGTATTTCTTCACCTTCCAGCCGACAGTCCAACAGAACAATAGATGTCAACGCATAAATTTAGCAGTATGTTTTCTATGTATAGTAACAAATACGAAGTTTTTAAATTCACTACGGAACAAACTATTGTTACACTACTTCTAATCGCACATTTCACTTTTTCAGTTTATATTTCATACAATACAAAGGCCTTGGTTTCTCTTTCCATTTTAAGTGGAAATCTTAGTGTAATTTATATTGTATCATTCTCCTATTTATTTTCATAGGTAACAGTATTTACTTAATATTGTGTAAAACGAAACATTCAATATGTTATTCATCATGTACGAAGGTATATTCTTGATTTGCATATATGATCTCATTGTAACTGCCTCATTTGTTTATTACTCTGATATTTATATCAATGGAGTAAGAATCGAAGATATAGTAAAATTCATTCCAACTTTTCTATTTTCTTGAATTATAATTAAATTATGTATATTTTCTCATAGTGCACATTTAAAATTATTTTTAAGCATTAACGATATTTATTAAACAACTGATAATATATTATTTCAATACGCCTTCCTAATCTCTTCGCAACAGCGGAACTGGCCAAATAAGTGCTATCACAATGAAGTGCTTGGAAAATTTAATTTCTTATCTTAAAAATTTTATTAAAAGAAACTGTTCATAATTACATGTTCCTTACTAAAGTTTATTTAAATATAACTTCTTTGTGGTAATAACAAGCAAATATCGTTACTACACGGTAATATTATATTTTAACAATGGGCTGGTTATTCGCGCGTGGTATACTATAATGGCATTTCGTACTTAGGGGTCAACTCACGGGGGGTCACTATAGAAGCCTTTAGTAGCGAAGTTAAACTATATGTTGAAACTATAAAGAATGTACTTGTACTTAAATCGTTATTAATGAAAATTATATAATTTGTTTTTTTATTAAGGGGCTGCCTCGCAATTAATCATTTTTAAATCAATTAATTAATTCAAGTGCCAATACATTTAATTTTCTCTCGCATAATTCTGTACCTTTATTATAAAAATTGTTTAGTTCTAATTAGTTATACTTTAAGAAATATTCAAATATATTTAGCAGAAATTGTAATGATTTCTTAATCGATTAGTGAAATATATTTTTTTCTCTTCATAAGCAACGTGAACTGGTGCTACATAATAAAATAGTTGTGATATGCTGTATCACATAAGTGTAGTACGACTAAATGAGGCAGCGAACTATGATCAATAATTTTTATCCTAATTAAAATTAGTAACGTCAGAGCAACAAGATATACTGATGCTCATTTTTTAAAAGGAAAATGCATACTATTACATTTATTTTATATAATCACGAAACTGTTGAATATTTAAAATCGTTTTATTTTTTTAAAAGAAACAAAATTTTCAGTAACTACAATGCGATTAGAGATATACATACGAGAGAAATACGAACCAGAACAAAATCTAATTTTTTATATTAGTAATGAATAGAAATATTTTATGCTTCACTTTCACATGTATTATTTTAAACTCTATCTTAGTTGTACGTAATAATATAAATACACACTATCCTAAATAAAATACTACTATAATTCGCAATTTAGCTGTCATCTTGAAAAGTCATCTAGTCTGAAAGACACAGATTGCAGTGATTATAAGATTAAAGTGCCACGGCCAATAAAAACTAATATTGTCACAATGAATGTCATTGTTAACAAATATTTCCTTCAAAAGGTGATAATAGACTATATTGAAAAGGACATATATTCATTCATAAATGTCTTTATTTATATTGAATTGTAAATTGATTTTCAGAAGTATAGTAATTTCATTCTCTCCTAATGAACATTATATATGTATTATTACATTTTGAAGGACACAATGGATGTAATATATAGTATAGAATGTTAGAATTGTGTAAAATTTTTACATATTTCAACTGGTTATAGCTTATTTAAGTGGGGTACAACTTAAGTGGGATGGATATAACTATACAAACACAAATATTCATTGGCATACAAGGAGAAAAATATTTTAAAAGCTGTTCCAATTTGGCAGCTATGGAATTACATTTGTATGCTTTTTACTAAATTTATAGTTTTAAATTAATACATTTGTCTCGCATAATAACTACATATAGAATGTAATATTTACAGATAAACGAAATTTTTTGACAACATCAATTATAGAAATTTATTTGTATATATGAAAATTGAGAATTATGAATATGAACATACAAGATATCTTACCAATCTTAAACGTCTCTAACATCTCTGTTACTTTTCGTATTATCAAGAGCAATAAAGATATTGAAGATGTGCGAATCAAATAAGACACTCTGTGTATCATATTAGCAAGTGTATTACAATTTATTACATAATTTAGTTTTTAAAAGTATTTTTCATGTTAAAAAAATTTCATTTTAATACGTTATTCTAATGTATATTTTTTTTTAATAAATTGAACTGATGTTTATATTGTCTGCACACGAATGATTACTTTTTACTCATATTTTTAGAATATGTGTTACCGTATACATATATAATTTATACGTTTTGTTTATTGTATTTATATTGACATACTAAATCGCAATTCTTGATGTCCGACGATTTTGTTAGTTAAATTATATAAGTATTATACATAAAGTAAATATTTAATTTGTAACTAATTAATAGTTGTATATGTTAAAAAACATTTTTAGTAAAAATCATTCACAATGCTTTCCACAATTTTAAGCTCTTTCATACTTTTGTAAAAAAATGAAAACACTACAAAAACTTCTTAAAACAATCGAAGAAAATATTTTAATTGTAAGGGTATATAATTAATTTATTTAAAAATCCACTAACCACTTCTAAAGGTCCAATTACTAATATCAGTCAGTTCATCAAAAACAAAAATAGTTTATATAGTTATTACCCAATATTATCAATAGATTCTTTTCCACTTTTGAAAAGTATTATTATAACTTCTACTTACAAAAATAATTTTGTGACAATACTAGTCCTAAGAAAATAAAAAATAATTTTTCCAATTTTGTATATTGTATAGTGTTAATTGTATTACGTCAAATTTATACACGGTTTTTTTCAAATTTATTATGATACTGCAATTTCAGATATGATTTCAAATATTCTTTTACATGTTCAGAACGGCTGTGAATTTCACAAAATGCTTCGTGTTAGCGTTTACAACGAAATAACTCAATGTTACTCTCTTCCAATTTTAACAGTTACACAAACGCAACTTTTTTAAACATAAAGGAATTTCAAAATTATAAGGTATCATAGTTAGATCACGTTTATTTGCAAATTTTCATGAATTGTGATGAGGTGATTCACCTATAAGATCATAGTATCGCTATATTATTTTCTAAAAGATGTCATGATGATTTATGTAATTGATAAAGTTATTAGGAAAGATGAAAATAATAATTAATGATATTACTTTTATTATTGTTAAGTTGTTACAATTAGTATTATTACTAACTTATATTTTCAGGAAGTTTATGAACATATTTATAAATTATATTTAATTTTAAAGTTATTGATTAAAAATACAATTTCAATATAATATTGAATATATACTTATTGTGTATTGTTAGAATTTTAAGATATTTCCGTAAATGTATTATTTGAATAATGATAAGGTTTTTAAATATTTAATCACTGTAAAATAACGGAACATTATTTTATTGGAAGATTAAACTTACAATAAAGAGCCGTATTACAGTATATCGGTCTACATTATCAGTTTAAACCTACTTTTATTTGTAAACTACGTTATAAAGTATAACGTCCTTTCCGAATTGTCGATGAGATTATATGTAAAGTTGTTCTGAACACGTAGAAAACGATCTTCATAAGTTTCTCCTATATTATTGAAGCAAAATAACGAAACGTGTGCCATTAACATGCATTTTTAAATAAGGGGATGACTATTATTAAAGTTTGGCTTGTATAAAACTGTTTTTACTATTTCTCTATTTTGTTTTATTTGGAATAAAATCTTTATTTATATTAAGAAATTCAGTATAAAATGCACGTTAATTGCTTCTGTTTATAAAGATTGTAATTCTTAGTCGTTTATTTGTAGCATGTGTATAGTAGTTAAATTTTCATTAAAAAATTATGAAGCATGTGATGATTGTATCTCACATTTAGGCTATTTAGTAATACGGAACCAATAATTTTGTATAAAACAAAAAAATTGTAAAGTATTTCGTCTTTATTCGTTAGTGTGTATGCATTAACCGTATATAAAAAATAAATATTTATCAAAATAGAGAACAATACAAATATTTATAATGAATTTCAAGGCACATAAAACTGGATTGCTGTTTGTCATTATTTATATATATGTGTATATACAGGGTGGTCCTTTTAAGTAAGGCCACCTAAATATCTCTTCAGGTTATTGTGATGCAAAAAATATTTGTTACGTAATGTGCATAGTGTCAATGGACCAAATATTTAGCAAGAATATTTTTTTCCGAAGGTCATTTTCTCGGAGTTTGCACTCCACTTTACACTCCAGACGTTTACACTCCACGGTCTTTGCTTATCCACTGATCTTAGACAGTGTGGATTGTCAATTGACCAATAATGCATGCTTTTTAGATTTAGCTGTCCATGGTTGGTAAAAGACGCTTTATAAGTAAATAGTACTCTTTTAAAAAATGATTCGTCATTTTCTGATGTAACGATAAATGATAGGGTTGAAATTTTTCTTCTTGAAGTATTCGTATTATGCTTGTTTTAGAAATACCAATTTCATGCTGAAGTTGTCTTAAACTTACATGTGGATTTTCGTTAACTTTATCTACAATAGTTATTTTGCTTCTTTCGTTCCTAACTGTTCTGGTTCTTACCAGTTTCACGGAAATTACTGATCACCTTTGCATAAGTACAACGTGATGGACAATTACGGTCTGGAAAATTATCTTTGTACATTCGAACTGCTTCCCTTAAACAATGATCAGCTTTACCGTAAATGAATATCACATCAACTTTTTCTTGCATTGAGTAATTCATTTCAAACAGTATGTCGATACACTGATCGATAAATTAAAACTGATCGGGATTTCAAATCGTTAGGTATTATCAGTATTGCGACAGTAAACACCTTTATTTACATTCACTCTTTTGATTGTAGAGTCTTGGTCAAAGCCTACGATCTCGGTAGACATCAGTTCTAGGTAAAACTTTAATTTTCTTTAATAATTAAAAAAATGTAGTTATGTATCAAAAAACACCGATGACCTTGATAACTCTGAAAAAGTGCCCATCGGAAAAAATATTCTTGCCTGATATTTGGTCCATTGACACCATGCACATTACGTAACAAATATTTTTTGCATAACAATAACCTGAAGAGACATTTAGGTGGCCCTACTTAAAAGGACCATATCATATGATCTTCTGCAGTTCTGCTAAAACTTTCAACAATTTATAACAGCTGTCTCTTAAGTATTAAGTATACAATAGACGATAAGTAAATGGTTGTATACGTGTACATAATCTTTGGAGAGTGAAAATTGTATATTTTTCTCTTAATTAGGCATGTTTCCAGATCAACTCGAATTTGTATATAAATCAGAATATATCTTTTCTTGCTAATAACACAATAATATTTGTAGTTACATATATTACACACCAATACACAGGATAGAGTATTTAAATAATGATACCAAAATGTCTGTGTTAGGCACTCCGTCCACGGAGCGTCACGTCAGAATCACGTCGTTGTACGCGACAAAATGTCGCTTGCTGTACGCTTCGGTGCTGCAACCAATGTAAAATAATAGACGTCTGACAACGAAGTGTCATCGTCGCTACATGCAATCATCATTACGCCTAGCGTGCGATGCCGGGATCACATATACAGGGTGAGTCACCTAACGTTTGCACCTCAAATATCTTTGTTGTTTCTAAAGATACGTAAAATATGGTAAGGACAAAGTTGAATGGTACAATGGAGCTGAGATGATGCCATAAAAAAATTTTGTTTTTATTTTATTTTTTTTAGAAATATCAAGGTCACCTTGACTTTTTAAAATGGAATCACCCTGTTTTAAACACCTACAATGACAGTCCATTTCATTAGGAATTCAGTGACAATAATTATTCCAAGGTCATTCAAGGTCACAGACAGAGAAAACGTATAAGATTTAGAATATGAAAGCAGAATACGTTTATCACGTTTGAGACTTGTAGAAAATAGTAAACATACTGTGGTCGTAGTTAAAGTAAACATACTAAATTCCTTCAATGTTATTGTT
>CM052123.1:2178692-2196321 GCA_028454245.1 Halictus quadricinctus
TTCTGCCCATTTTTTATTTATGGAAGCATACAACAAATCCTTTAATAGATTTTGGTCTGGAACTAATTGTTTTGGCAAGGTGTAATATTGATCTAACTTTATGCAAAAAATCATGAGACCCTTCGAGACCCTTTCGCCACAATTTAAGTTTAAATATCAACTTTCAGAATTTCCAAGAGTGAATCGTGCGGAAGTAACGATTATTTGATGTTCCAGGTGAAATTTTTTTTTGAACATGAGGATGTTCTCATCTCTGCACAGCAATCTAAGAACATATGACAGAGTTCTGTTTCCTGCCCAGGTTTTAGTTGTATCTTCATCAATTTGTGTGCATATTCTTCAAAGTCAAGAGATGAGTGAATCGTCAAATATATTGTTCTTCTAAGAGCTGTTAAATTTGTTTCAGTATTATCTAAAATTACGTCTTCTTCCCTTCCATTACGGCAGTGCTGCTATCTTCATCCGAACTATCTTCTTCGTCATCTCCTTCGCTTTCTGATCCACTAACGTCTGAACCTAATATTTCTTTACTTAATTGTTTATATTTATCTTCATTAGTAACATACTCCGCGTCAAATTTGAGAACGTTCAATATGTCCTGAGAATCAGTTGCTTCGTCTAATGTCACTAGATGAGTAAACTGATTATCTTCTTCAACGAGATCAATTTCTTCTGGTACTGCTTCGTAATCTTTGAACCCATCTTTTCGAACTTGAAACATGACTTCTATCATGTACTGAACCCTTTTATCTAACTGACTTTCATGTAATATGTTTCGTAACATTTCGAATATAGCTTCAATACCTTTCCTAGTAACTTCAGTCAATTTCATACCACATTCTTTTAAAAATGCAATGGCTACTTCAATAGAATCATCTGTTGGTGTTTCTACTAGTAATGTTAGTATTTCCAATGCTAGTATCTCATGAGATAACTCTTTGATTTACTAAATGTGCTATGAATGTTCCTGACGAAATACAAAGAGGTTTATCGTTCCTTCTAAAACCACGTTTAAATTGTATTAAAAGACGTTTTAATATTAATTCTCCAATGTTAGGAAATTTTGAATTGATGATCACAGTAAGAGCTGCATAAACAGCAGTAAACGTTGGAGATGCTGCTTGAGCTTGAATTATAGATCGAGCGAGCAGACCTCTACCTCTGACAATATTTTCTTTTAAAAGCTCTCGAGTTATAAGTCCTATATTACTAACGTTAACTTTATTAATGTAACCATGGATAGATTTCTTCAAAGCCTCCCATGCAATACGTTGACATGCAGCTCCTGATTTATCAGTGATGTTTGCTTGCATCATTTTTAATTTTGCAGGTGGGATATATGCACCTCCAGTTCTTGATGTTATTAAATCAACAGTTCGATTTTGTCTTTCTGTTACCTCATTAGTGGTATTGTTCCCTTCTCTTTTCTCCATGGTTTTGTTTGTTACTTTATCTTTTTCTTCTTTCCTTTTATTTTCTTTTTCATAATCTCTCGACCTTGTCATATAACGTCGTCCATAAGATCGTTCCTCTGTATACGATTCGTCATAATCATAATCATGATTTCTTTTATAATGATTGTTCCTTCTACTACTTCTGTCACTATAGATCTCTTACATGATGACTTTGACGTTTATAGTCATCTGGATGATCACTTTTCGAATGTGATCTCTTCATCTTGTAACTGAAATTTGAAAACAATAGCGTTAAATTTTCAGCAACAATTACAGTAAATGTAAATATAAAGTTGTAAATGGTAATTTTTCTTTTATTAGTAAAATCAACAATTTTCTTAACCTTTATTTTGCTTGGAAAACGTTGTGTAAAGTAACCATTTTACCTGCTAAACACTACCTTTTATCAGCTTGTATAAGTATAACTTATACTGTGCTGTTATATTAAAAGAATTAAAACACATTTATTAACCTCATGTACATTTAGTAGCCTCAAATTTCTATTCATTATTCATCATTGATTATAACATAAAAGATAAATATTGAAGACTCATTTATAAAAATTAATGTACAATTTTTCAATACCACTCTTTACCTGTGGTTACTGAATTCCAAGAATTACAAATATGTCTCCAGCCACCTGATATTGGAGCACCCTGGAGTGAGCTCAGGGGAAGAAAACTCTTATGTATGACCTTGGACCGCTGAGTTCAAAGTAATTGGACATGACTGATGTTCCAATCTGTGCTGCTATTTGACGCTACTATTCGTTGCTGTAGACTAAAGTCTGTCTCCTCTGGTCTCCTCTTTTATACAATGTCTATCGCACATACATTTTAGTCGACGATAAGTGGGGGTGTCTTTACACCCCCACTCTTGTGAATCGCACTGTAACGGAATTCCATCGGCCGCACACCCTCAACATGCTGTGTGTATCGTCAGGTAACGGGCCCTTTGCCTTCGCAGGGTTTCCGTACCATCGACTTGAGCCGTTAGAAATTTGGGGTTTTTAAGACTCTTTGCGAGGGCTATTAAGACTGTCGCTAATAAAATCTAATTGCAACCCTACGAGGCGTTTTAATGACTCTACCTGACTCTACCTGAGTTTCCTCAAAAATAGCTTCAATTGCCGTTTGAATCCTAAAAGCTCTCCAGCATCTGCATTGCACGTGTCAACTTAATATATGCAGCTGGCCGCTACAGATGAGATTTGCTAAGTGGGAAAGAGGCAGAGAAGCACCAGATTGGATAACAGAAAATTTCACTATACAATGTTACAACAATACAGCTCATGGATAAAAAAAGCCATCCAAATCGGCCAGGAAAAAGAATGAGCAAAAGTAGTACTAATTGGTATAGAAGTAGCTGTTCTACCTGTCTACCTTTCACAACTAAAGCATGTTCCACATCACTAATATAGGTATTAGGGTTATTCAAAGGCTTACAAGCATCTATTAAAATTCTTAAATCTTTATCATTTAGGTAACTCAATATTTTTTCAGTACAATAAGGTGGTAATTCAGGAAGGCTTTCGGAGAGAGAATGAAAAAACCTATTGCTTAATGTTATCTTTAACTTATTGAAATTATTAGTAGAATAAACACATTTTCATTCAACCTCCATTTTTCGTAATTGTTACAGACAATTTTTATTTTGCATAAAAATCCGCAGTCTGTTTATAACTGATAAGCGATTATTCTAAACTGACTTTTGTCTATTTTCTTGGTACAGAGTTGCAGAGAACATTTAATAAATAATCCCAGATAGTCAAATCTGACATTTCAGAATACCAGCAGAGTCTGCTAGCAGACGCAGACAGTAGATTTGCAGCAGACGTTAATCAAAGTCACAGACGAGGTATGTATATACGGTAGCACCTCTACTGGAACTGTCGCTCGGCAGACACGACTATACGACCGTTATGGAGATACTACTCTACTAAGGCATTTTTTACAGAAGCGGTAATTCAAAACCGTGGACAGAAAAATGCATTGCATGCCATGTCTGTACTGACACAGACGTAACTTAAGTCTGTGACCAAACCGATGGTGTAGAATCACGCTACAACAGTTGCGAGTGTAATTTCTTTACACCCTGTGCATTCGCTTAAATAATTTCCAGTAGTCAATTTATTGGCTGTAGGTTTCCGCACGCTGGAAATGTTCCAAATTTCAAATAATATATTTTTCTTTTCTCTTGTATGTCTTTATATATTATAATAAAACCACTCAATCGTAAGTATAGATCATTTATATAAATTCACGCAGAATTATAACTACTATTTGTAGCTTTTTTTTTTAAATTCAGAATACCCTTTCATTTATATTTTGAATTGTTTTACGTTACTTCACTTTTCAATAATGCGCCTCCTCTTATTCGATCAGTATAAAGCAATCGAATGGAGGAGTCCGTATGGAACTAGCGATGAACCCAAACTCTTTATTCTATTTCAGTTCTGTTCATACTCTTATTAGTCGAAGGTAGATTATTTAGCATTTTGATTTATTGCGCTATGCTAACAATTTTAATATTTGTAATTTCTTAATATTTCTAGTACGTTGAAATCGGCAATAGATGTCCCTAAAGAAGTCTGATATTTTTTTATATTACGGACAATTATGCCATCTCATTTATTACTATTTATCTGTCAGAGAATTAAAATGAATTAAAAAATAACAAAAAATGTGTATATTTAAAAAAAATCAGTTCTCAAAATCGTAGAATATAGATTTTAATGAATATTTAAAACATTCACTTTTATAAACAATATAACAATAACATAACAGTAACAGGTGCATTGTACAACATGTTGAATAATTTTATAATGAAGTTATTTTTATTCTATTATTAAGAACAGGTACTTTAGATTGCTTTTTAATTTGTACCAAATTAAGTCATTTAATAAGTTCATGTAGAATTTTCCTAACTCGTGGCAGATAAAGTTCTCGATTTAGTGAAAGTAATAAAAGTGAAGCTTGTAGTCGGAATTTCAGAATTGAAACCACTAGAAATCACGGTTAGTTTTAAGAGTCTAAAACAGATTACACAAGTCGTTTTTTAAGATTTAAGCTATCAATGGATCAAGTGATTTCGCCACTTGATTGAATATATCGTCGATGGCTCCTTCGGCAACGATCTAAACAAAACGGTTCAAAGTTAACTTAATACACCCATCTTTTCGTTAATGAACTACCATGCGTGAACTTACTCTGACAACTTTATCCTTATAGTGTTCAACGATCTCCCCGTTTTTGACATTAAATATTTCGATTCTTTTTTTTATCGTTTCCTCGTTATCATCGGCCCTTTGCGAAACGGCTGCACGACCCAACAATCTTGTCTTCATAGTTTCACTCGAAACATCGAAGAAAATTATTAAATCCACCGGACAGACCTAAAATACAATTTCTCGGTTTCATTGAATTTTCTGTGCTATTGAATACATGTACAAAGCCGTCGAGATAAATCCGGAACTTTTCGGGCAGTCCCACAAATAAAATGTAAGTAAAGCAAATGTAAACAAAGCAAGTGTTGATAACATAACTCACTATACATACAAGCCATAAGGCAAGTAAGGGGAGCTGGTATTCCCCTCTCGCGCTGGTGCAAGTCGGCTTGTCAGACTTGTCTCCCCATTCTACCTTCCCCTTCTACGACGCTATTCCCCCAAGCTTCCGCCACATGCATGTGTCAGAATACATGTGACTAATTCGGTATTCGCAGAGAGGGGGTAACTGTATTCCCCTCAATTCGAGTCAATTTCCCTCATCTGGTGACTCTGAGTCAGACCAGTGTCGCCAGATTAAGACTTGTCCCCCACTGTATTCTTCCCCTTCTACAACGTTATTCTCCCATTTTCCGGCTGCGAGCATCCTCACGCTTCCGCCACGGGCCAGTCACGTGGCGTGATGCGCACCCAATTCGCATTGAGTCTGCGTCTGCAGCGTGACTATGTAATCCGGTAATGACAGAGAGAGGACAACTGTATTCCCCACAGTTCGAGTCAATTCCCCTGATCTAGCGACACTGTTGTGAACCACAATCGTGGGACTCTCAGAGGGGAAAAAGTTCGACAGCTCTGCTTCATACCATTAATTACTTTTGTACAAATTGGCGAAAAAATGTATTGACAGTTTTCTAAAATTTGAACTGTCTTTCTTTATCCAATGACTTTTCCGGATTTACTTGGACAACTCTGTAGTGAATTCGTTAAGAAGATTATTTGATTATCGTAATAACGCTTACATTCTTCTCAAAAAGAATTCCTTGCTCCAATTCACGAGGATACCCGTCGATAAGGAAACCCGTTTTCGTAGCTCCTTCCGCTTTAGCTTTTTCCATCCGTTCTCTTATCAGGTCAAGCACGATGTCCTGCCAGAAACCATATGACCTTCACACTAAGAAAAGCGGGAGTCGTTCGTACAACACGAGAATCTTATGTTACGTAATATACTGAACCCGGGTTGGTCGTCGGTAGGTCGCCCCGCACAAGACAGACAAGATGCCGAAGTTGTTTGGTTGCCTAACATCGTCGCCCATAAAGACTGAGCGTATCCGCAGGCCACTTGAGAGGCGCTTGAGGTGCTCGCAACAAAAATCGTGTCATTTGCTACCAGAACCCCAGAACCGTTTACTCCCCTCTACACCCACGAGATGCCTATGCTGGATCGTGACGGTCACAGACAGCCCACAGACAAGAATAGGCATATCAGAATAGTGTATATCACGATATGAAATACATTCCTTTTGCAAAGAATGCGTATGAGGATAGAAATTGTTATTAATAATCATATAATAATCATTTCTCTGCATAATACAATTTTGCAATAATTATATGTCAATCATTTTTATTTATTCTTAATTTGTTTTTACTATATGTTTTATACCTATTGGAAAAGTAATAAGAATGTAAAGATAATCGAGATTGTTTGGAAAACCGTGAATGGTGATCACATTCAAAGTAGTGAGAATGAGTCGGATAGTGAATAGCATTCATTTATTATTAATTTCGTTTTAAATTTGTTAGTTTCTAAAAATAAATTTTTTTTATAAAAATTTTTTATGAAAATAATAAATAGTTCAATAAATAGTTTTGAGGCTCCGCGTTTTATTAACGGAATTTCAAACAGGAAAAATCGAAAAATATGGCCATATTTTTTCAAATTTTTTAACACTTGAACCGGTGGTAAAATTTGAAAAACAAAGGTATTAATCATATTTTTGCATTAAGAAATCACATTCGAATATAAAATGATAAATTATTTAAGAAGTACAGTCTTTTGCGATGATGATTAAAAAAAGAAAATGTTGTTATCTTTAATAATATCTGTGGTACAACATGTGTTGTGTAGGCAGTTTTCGTAAAACTCATCCAAAATAGAAAACTTTAATGGTCTGTATATTTTAAACAATTTCGAAGATTACAAAATGATAGCTCACCCCCCTCCCCCCTATTTTCGCTCGGACTACAACATATTTCAGTTTCATCCAAATTCGAAAAATAGTCCCAAAAAAATGATTTAATTCACATGAAATGATACCCTTCCTAATATGGATATTTCCTTAAAAAAAAAATAACTACCATTCTCGTTTTTACAATATGTGTGTAATTTACCTATAAAATAAGAATGTGTGATGCTATTTCACCAAGAGACAGGGACGATTCCTATCCCCATGATATTGTAGAGACGAGAGTTTACTTAAGGAGCTGTGGAGCCCCTAAAAACATTTTTTTTTGTGCCATGGACAGCAGGGAACTGTCAACGTACTCTCGAAAGGCCATCTAGAAGCAATAAGACGTTCAAAGTTATGGCCCCAACGGCGTCAGAAAATATTTTTGGCACGAAGACCATTCTTCGGCCGGCAAATTTCTAACCCCTATTCTTGAATCTAGGCGACCAAAGAACTTCGGCATCATGCTTGTCTTATGAGGGGCGACCTTAAAGGTCACCGAGCAATCTGAACTAACCGACGTCGAATTATCCCCACTACCGCGGGGTATACCTCGTGAGGGCCCTAGAAACTCGAAAGCCGCCGTCGCCTAGGAGCGTCAATATCAGACGGGTCGGGTATATCGATGTGAGATCAGGAGACTACCTACTTACTGCTCCAATAAGAAAACTTCTTTATTTTTCATTATTTTTTATGGGAGTTTCAACAACATATTCGTGACATTTTTCTAATCAAAATGATGCCAAATATGATATAATTCCGATGATATTTACTTGTGTAATGAACGATGAAAGTTACTTCCCATTACAATTACATTATCAGAAAATTAGTGTAAATATGATCCGAATTATATCGAGTTTGGTATCATTTTATTCAGAAAAATGACACAAATATATTGGTGAAAGTTTCGTAGAAAGATAATTTATAATAAAAGAGTTTAAATTTTGATTTAAATGTCTGAGCTCACGCCAGTCTTTCATCTTTCCCGAACGCTTCGACTCTCCGCCTCTCTTTCTTTCTCATAGACTGTCCTTCTTTGCGTCCGAAACTTTAATCGTTAATTACGCCAGTAAATACCATCGGAATTATATTATATTCGGTATCATTTTCATTAGAAAAATGCGACGAATATGTTGGCGAAAGTCCCATAAAAAAATAATGAAAAATAAAGAAGTTTTCTTATTGAATTAATAGTGGTCTCCTGATCTCACACCGATATACCCGACCCCTCTTATGTTCACACTCCCCGCGATAGTGGGTATACATAATTCCGCGACGGTTAACTCAGAAGTGTCGGCGACGTATGTCCCAGGTTCGCTGTAGTTGAATTTTCGTCGTTACGAAAATATGACATGTTTAATATAAACTGTAAATATATTTTTTTATTTGCTATAATTTTTAACAAATACGATAAAAGATTTTGCAACTGTGTATTATTTTTTAAAATTTCGCACAATATACAAGGTGTCCTATTTGAAGTGAACCACTCGAATATCTGAAATTAACGATATCGAAAAAGGTTTCAAATAGAAGTTATATGGTTTCGAGAGAGACATAATTCTATGTTAATGGTGTTTTGTAGATGGAAGAGTAGAGGCCATGTGAAGGTTATTTTAAATTTTTACATGCTCCGAAACTAATGGCTTGTCAATATATAAAAAAAGATTAATAACCTTTTATGGGGAATAGTGAACTACATCGATTGGTGTATTAAAAAAATATATGGTTCCATTAAAAAAATTGAAAGTGGTCTACCCTCTACTCTTCCACTTAAAATCATATACATAACTTTTGTTTGAAACATTTTTCGATATCATTAATAATCTCAGAGATATTCAAGTGATACAATTCAAATAGGACAGCCAGTAGTTTGTGATATTATAAATATGTTTGTTTACATCTTTCGAACTAACTCTGACCGAGAACTATTTATTTATATAAGAGAAGTTACTTAAGATGTTGACTTTCATAACATAGATGAAAGTCACTGAAGTCGATAAGGTTACATAATTACCAAATAGTGTTTTTTAATAATGTGGGTAAGTTGATTCAGTAAAATACGAACATATTTATGTGAAATATCGTTTACCGTGGGGACAAATAGACCTTTAGACATTAACTCTTGAAGCGAAGCTCCTCTAGCACTACCACTAGCAACTTCTTCCCTCAATAGATCACCGCTGCTTATGTGATAGAATCCATATTTTCCGATGATACGTTCACATTGAGTCCCTTTGCCGCATCCTGGTCCACCGATTATCCAAATTGTCTTCATGTTCGTATAATGGTTTATCGGGACTTCTCTTTGCAAATGTTCCTTTTAAAAACGCTTTGTAAATACTCCTTTTTTCTCGTCCTATAAAGAAAGCATACGTGCGTGTTACTTGATTAGTTGGTTTTTATAATTGATGATTGTTATTATTTATTGTTATTATTATTGAGTTGGTACAATTAAAAAATTGTAGAAAGAGTAAAAGAATTTAAGTAGGTTGATGTATTACTGCCAATTTGTTAAAATTATTGAAGAAAAAAAACAATTTTTATTTAATTCCTGTTTTTTACAATTAATACGAGGAATTTTTGTTTTGCACAAAAGACTGATCTAATTATATAAATACACAACCTTTAAAATGCAGTAACGTTTTTGAATAGGGTTAAAATGACTTCAGATCTTTAGGATATTAGAAGAATTAGTGTACTTGTTGATATACAAAATTGGTAGAAATTGCAGAAAAAGTACAAAAAATTAAAACTTTGAGACCCAATGTCCCTTATATCGTGTACAAACAATATTCCTCGATTTATTGCCGCTGGTGCCAAATGTAGAAAAAGATGGTGAGTAAACAAAATATTGACACCAGCGTATTTATTTGTTTCACGTATTTGTTTCTAAAGGTACGTGTCCATTTGAGAATCATATGTATCTCTTTTTTAATATTCATTATGCTTTACGAATAAGTATAATTAATATAGACACAGTAATTGGCACCCCGACTGTAATTGGGTCCTTTAACCTATATGTAATTCTTGTATAAGTGTATTATTATCCATGGTTTAGTCCAGTATTTTCTCTTCTTGGAATATTTCTTTTTTCTCATTAAGTACATTACATCAACTGCAGAAAAATTTGGTGTATCCATTCTGTTCACGAATATTCTTATAACTTTCGAAATTCATCTGAGAGTTACAAATATGAAATTCAAATGGCCACATATTTGGGAGGACTTTCTGATAGTTGACTCTCACGTTAATCTCTAAGAGCAAAACATTTCATTTAATCATTTTTTTTATGATACTTTTGCCAACATAGCCGTGACACATTTCTGATTGAACTGGCTCCGTAAATGACACAATTCAACTTTGGATAATAAAACACTTACCTAGCTGTTCTCTTAAAATTAGAGTTTTTAACGATTTTTAGCCTATTTTCGCCTTTTTATTCTATTATTCGGCGATTTTCGCAATTTTTAATCGTTTGCAACTCGTAAACCAATTAACCAATTCCGATGAAACTTTCAGCATGTATATAACTTATATGAATCCACAAAACACATTTTTGAAATTTTTGTTACATGCCCAAATTAGAAGGTTGTAAAAAGCAACTTTTACTATTTTTTTCGTAATTTCGACTGAACGCAATTTATCCAAAATTGTCATGCCATGTCATCTAATGAAGTAATTCTTCTATATAGCTTGACAGGAAAACTGAAGTCGTTTGATTCATTTATAAAAGAGTTATTCTGATTGGTAGCGCGTACCATCAATTATGCGACTTATTATAACGAGTTTTATAATTGCATGTGTCTTTATCGCGAATGAAAATATTTCGACATTAAACATAAAAATAGTTAGAATGATATGTATACGTTTTTCAATTCTATAATACGAGAAAACGATGCTAGAGCTATAGATATATGTAAGAGAAACATGGCATTTTGAAAACATTGCATATCCAGACATTAAATTGTCATTTCCGACACTTTGTATTTTTGTGGTTATGTATACATGTGAATATGCAAAGTTATGGGAAACTACAAATCATGTAATGCAAAGATTACTGCAATTTGTGAACACGTTATGTAAGTACCGCATCACACCAAAGTCATCTGTATGTACTTTTGTAGTTGGAAGCGTTTTGAAGACTTGAAGCCAATTTCGTTTTCTTTAATAGAATACTATACTTAGATAACAAAGTTTCAACAAATTGTAAAATTCTGAATAAAAATACAGGATGGCCCAATAATTTTGATCACCATTAATATTTTCGTTATTTTTAATAATATCAAAAAATGATATAGTATACAGAACTTGCATGGTATAGACAAGGAAATATTGTGATGCAAACATTTTTCATGTGGATGAAGGCGTTTCGAAAATTTCAAGGTCACCTTGATTTCTTTAAATGGAACGACCTGCCTTTTTTATCGTGTATCGATAGAGCATTCAACGCGGCGTAAAAATGTATTAACTTTCATATGTCCTACATCTAATAGTTAACGAGATATTATCGAAATAATTTTCGATACACATGGATGCTAGTATTGCACCTAGCGCGAGGCTCGAACTGATGTGAGTACAGGGTGTCTCAAAACTGTATTCCACGACTACGTAGCGGGATTCTATACCTCTGGATCGGTGGAGATCTGTTAACAAAATGGGCCGCTAATTGTCCTTGACCCTTTTTCTAGATCAAATTTTTTTTATTGCGCCGCGAGAAACAAACGTCTCAAAGGAACCGTGGGTCTCAAGTAAAATGTTCGATTATAAAACGACTTTAAAGTTTCTGAAACTATATTATTTTATATATCTACAGGGTGTTCCAAGATGGTTCCTTGCGTTGAGTACTATATGAAAAAATAAGCTGACCTTGAAAAAAAGGGTCAAGGACAATTTTGTAGCTCACTTTTTTAACATATCTTTACCGATCTATAGTTATGGAATCACGTTATGCTGATCGTTATGTACAGGGTGTCCCAGCTAACTTGACCACCTTGAATATCTTGCTTAGTGTTAGTAATAGAAAAAATCGTTATAGGACAATATTAACCTAACCGAAGGGGCAATATAATGATTCGGAAAAAACTTTTTTCAAGGTCATTTTTTTCTAGATATCAAGGTCATAATTTTTTTTTAAATGAAACTATATTTTTTTTATCGCGATGTAATACCCACAATGCTTTTTAGATTTTTCATACCCAAGGTCACACGAAGGTCATTGTATAATATGTCATTAAAGAGGTCTTCACCCCTACTATTACATCGCGATAAAAAAAATATATAGTTCCATTAAAAAAAATTGATGACCTTGATATCTAGAAAAAAAGGACCTTGAAAAAAGATTTTTCCGAATCGTTATATTGCCCCTTCGGTTAGGTTAATATTGTTCTATAACTTTTTTTCTATTATTAATACTAAGCGAGATATTCAAGGTGGTCAAGTTAGCTGTGACACCCTGTACATATGGAAAATTATTTCGATAATATTTCGTTAACTATTAGATTTAGGACATATAAATGTCAATACATTTATACACAGAATTTAATACTCTATCTATTCACGATACAAAAGGTAGGTCATTCCAGTAAAGGCTCGTACAGACCTGAACATTTCGACGAACATTGCGCCGAACAACGACCGAAACGCTAAATCACGCCGTTCGGTTCGCCGAAAAGAATGTCGATTTTGCGTTTCGTTCGCTGTTCGGCGCAATGTTCATCGAAATGTTCAAGTCTGTACGAGCCTTTGAAGAAATCAAGATGACCTTGAAATCTCCGAAACGCCCTCACCCATGAAAAATGTTTGCATCACAATATTTTCTCCTCTACACTATGCAAGTTTTGTATATATCATTTTTAATATTATAACAAATAACAGAAATATTTAAAGTTGTCGAAGTTATTGGTCGACTCTGCATATTAACAGTTGTTGGTTCTGAATTCAATAGATAATAAGATATTTTGCTCTGCTTAACAAAAATTTTCTTTTTGTAAAGTTAGCGTGAAAGTTCACAATCGACAAAAACTTCAGTAACACGATGTCACTACATACGTTGCGACGTTTATTCAATACGTTAGCCGTTAGAATTATCTGCGTCGATAAACATTGCCAACTTTCAGTATGTTATTAAAGATATTTTCGATGTTGAAGTTTTAATTTGATTTTACAAGGAAAGTTTTTTGATAAATAAAGAAAAATATTTTGTTCGCCATTGAACTTCAGAGCAATAATTATTAGTATATTTATATTCAGAATTTTATATTCTTTCAAAAGATTATTATAAAAAATATATTTTATATTAAAAAATAACCTTATTTTTCAAATCTCCAAAACGTTTTCACCTTTAAATTACGTCACGCATACGAATGAATTTCTAAAACGAAAATTACAAAATTAAACGAACTAAATCTAATTTTTTCGAAAATTTGTTTTCTAAATATATGTATAAAAATCAACAATATATAATTATAAATAAATATATTAAATTCTATTACTTCTAAATAAAATTCAACAGTATTATTACATTGTTTCTATTGTACGTATTATATTGTTATAATACTATATTATAATTAATAGTAATATTACTAATGTAATAAAAATAAAAAAGTGCAATTGCTGTACATTTAAAATCCCCCATTCGTTAAATTATGTCAAATCATCCTTTGCAGCATTTTAAATGTTGATTATTACGAGATTATCGTATCGTTTTTGCATTCGTAATGTTGTGATGTACATACACAAATTAAATTACACTTAATTACTTACGAATATATATAATTCCACAAAATTTGTCAAATTAGCAGTAGGTACATATAACTTATTTAAAAAGCAAAGAACACCGATAATATGAATAATAATGCTCGTTGACACTGCGAACAACCGATGGCTACTGTGCCAATGGATAAAAAATGTTGGCAATCAATAGAAGTCGCAGGCGATCACATCTAATTGATAACAATTTAATTGATAAAACACTGCCCTTGGTAACGGCATATCGGTAAGTAGCTACCAGTGGAAGTTACAGCTCGATAATAATTGGGCTTTGAATATTATGCATTTATAACAGAAATAGGCAGGCACAATTGAAGACAATAAAAAGATTAAAACAATTTAATAATATTTTTAACATATTAAGATTATTAATAGAAGAAAGGAATTTCTATTCAGCTTCGGTATCTTGCACAAAATTTTGATTTTGCATATAAATCCGCAGTCTAATGATAATAAATGAACATCTCTAAAATCTCAAATACAAGACGAGACATCAACGGCTACATCAATAATCAAAATTTAAAACAGCAACCAAAAATTTGATTTCTACATGTTTAAATAATTGACAATAAAAATGCAACCGTAATTTCGCTGTAGTCTATAAGTATATGACCCACTGATGGTCATCAAGTGATTAGCACTAAAGTACAAATTAAATAATTTTGAATTGCTTTACTTGGTTGAAACTTTAATAATCATTAGAAAAATGATTTTAAGGCACGTTGATTAAGCAATAAATAAGCTTTGAAGTGATATATGACAAGCAAGAAGATTTATTAGAAAAGTTATTTATAAAATAACGAGGCGAAAGAATTCGGTCACTTTTCTATACCAACCAAATAGTAACAATTATTCGTAAAAAGTTGAATAGAAAATTAGTTGTCACAAATTTGTCTATATATAATATGAACAATGTATGTTTCACTTTGATATTTCTACTTTATCGATCACTATATTTTGTACCTTATGTTTTCCTCTTCCCTTGAACTTTAAAGCAATTTTCATACTTGAACGTTTCCCAATAAGATTGAGCGTTGAGCATTATATGCAACTCAGTGACTACATAAATTTACGTTACACTACTGACAGCGTTATAAATAGTTCATAACTGATCGTCGTCTATGCGCATAAAATTTTCCCCGTAGAGATGTTTCCATTGTTAAGAACAAATTTTATTTATGTTTGCAATACTTTTAACAGTTTTCAGTGTATATTAAAAAACAATATTTTGTAACGAATTTTACTTGTACTTGTAATATTTGAACAGTTTTCAATGTATATTAATATACAAAAAATTGTGACAAATTTTATTTATGTTTGTAATATTTTAACAATTTTTGATGCATATTAAAAAACAAAATTTATGTACTTTTATTATGTCTAAGATTTTCTGTCGTCCTATTTCAAGACAATGTCACTGCAATGATATCATTATAATGCGTCTCCTAATGAGGAAGCTGAAAATTGACACGTTCTTGACATAAGTACTTACACATGGCGAAATAAGCTCGTTTAAATATTTTTATAGCTGGTATCAATGAAAAGTGGAACAAATTCTTTTATTTCATTTTAAATCGTGTGATAACTCGCTAACTATTATTTAATTATTGCATATGGTATGCATATGCATGCTACTTTGCAATATAGAAATGTTAAAAGGATAATAAAATATTAGATTACCTTTAACACATGCCTTACATAACTTTCTACGTATTCAAAACTAAAAGACATTTCGCTTCGTCAAATATGATTTTAGAAATAAATGTTGTTTTGTTGAAATAAAATTTGCATTGCCACAATATACTTTTTTTCGTTCTAAAAGGAAAGCAGAAACACTTACGGGTTAAATAATATTAAGAAGTCAAAAATAATTCGGACATAAAGAAACCGGCGCTACAGTATTACTGCCAAAAATTGCAGAAATGTTTGAGAAACTGGCGGGACTACGGACACACAAGCATTGTATAGAATTTCGATGTCTCCTTTTATAATTTAAAATCCACAACAACACTGTTCGCACGAATCGAACACACGTGACCGTTTAGTTACTATTTGACACTCATCAGGGTTGAGATTTCACTATTAACTATTGAGAGGAATAGTCAAAGCTTTCGAGCTTTCGCGTGAAAATTTCGAACATATCGATTTGTTATTGGTTCATCGTCATCAGGTGGGAGTGATTTTTACGCATGTGCAAGGATGTACAGTCAGCACCTTGGTCTTAAGCCGAATGTAGGGCGTAGGATTGTATACATACAGCATCAGTCATTCTTATCGTTTGTGTCATGTACTACAACACTATTAGTAGCAAAAGCTCCATAATAATATCCCTAATGTTTTTGTAAATATAAATGATAAAAATGTCCAAAATCGATGTTCCAGTAAGTCATTATTCTAACCATCTCACACCGGAATTGAAAAATGCAGCTGATATACAGGAATTGTGTAAAATGATCGTTAAAGTTAAAAGTGATTCTTTATTTTTACCTCGTGTTCAAAAGTGTACGTAAAAGCACAGTTTTGTAGAGTGACACTTAAAAATAATAGTACTGAACAACACACAATATACACTTTCTGGAATTGTATTTTAGAACAATAAGTACATCCTCCAAACGCAGCAACTCGACTAGAATGAATTCGGTGGTTGAGCTAGCTATTCTCGAAGAAATAGGTGGTTCCGTGGCATTTGATGTATGTATAAATATATGTGTACAGTTTGAGTATGTAGAGAATACAGTTACGTTTAAAAATAAATATGTGGTAAATGTTGAATTCTATTTTCTATTCACGTAATTAGGTCAAGAATTATAATATTATCCCATCGCGATATTAACGAACACTATGTATAATTCACTTTGACTTCGTATCTCGCGTATCTTAGCAAGTGAAAAATTACTGGTTTTTCTTTCAACTAGCGCCATCTATCTTAGTCCATCGCAACATACAGTTGAAAGGATAAAACAGTTTAAAATGTGAATAATTTAATGCATCGATGACACAAAATTAAAATTAATATACTTGGATCAATAATATTAAAATTAAGAAACTTTTATAAGTACTTAGTAATACCTAAATTGAAAATTGTAAGATCAGACAATGATTACTTGTAAACAATATTATTTATAAATACAAGATGCTAAACTAGTGAATGAAGTTTTCTCTGAATGATAACATATGAGCAGTTTGTTTACAAAATTTTGTATATGTATACAGTATTTCCTCCTTTGCACCGCGTGATTCGGAACATATAGTGTGACGCTGTGAAATAGTAGACACTATTTTATTATTGGCTGGAGTAGTACACATTGTGTGCACCAGAGGATTGAGTGGGTGAAGATAAAAAGAAAACCCTAATCAGAGAGGAACAGAAAGTGCACACCTGTGATTTCGGTGTCCTCACTTCTTTCTCTTAGATCCTGCATTATCTCAAATACAGATATTGCATCTTATGAGCTTTTCTGTTTAGGCCTCGAGGGGCTTTATGAGCCCCCGTACCATTTCGGTGTCGCGCCCAATGTTACCGATAGTTTGCATAGATGTATTAGCAGAGAGGATAGGAGAGTGCTCACGCCCGGGTTTTCGGCGTTCCCGATATAGTGCTGACAACTGCTCAGCCTTAGCATGGCACAGAACCGGGCCGTCTTTCCTGGAACAGAACCGAGCAGTCTTTTAGCACACACGAGTTATAAGGATAGACCTAACATCTTATGGAACTTTGTGTCTCATGTTCTGAAATATCGACTGTTCAAAAAATCAGAGGTTTTGGTATGCCCTCTACGATTTAGAGTGGTGAGTTTAGGAATTATATTGAATTACAGGTATCGAAGCACAGACGAGGTATAGGAGTAGACCAATCACCATATGGGTTTTCGTGTCTCACGATCTGAAATACCGACATCGTTAACAACAACTAGATTTCTTACGGCCTCTACGCTGACGAACGACAAATGTTGCAA
>CM052123.1:2201929-2218592 GCA_028454245.1 Halictus quadricinctus
CCAGAACCGTTGTCCTCATAACAGGTAGTATTGAAACTTTTCACACTTATAGATCTTGTTCTCCTGTTCACGAATATATACCATTATAGGGGCAGAAGTTTCAACGCAATCGGTGACCCGAAGGGTCGGCCTCTCCTTGTGAGGCGCAATTGTGTCAACTGTCTAAATCATGACTATATCCGACTGTCAATGGATTCCCCCACCGCCCATAAACAAAAAGAAAGGTTATAGACTTTGTGACAGTGATATTAATAAATAAATGTCTCAGTCACAACAGAGGTATTCAACCTCTCCGAGACAATAACTACACCGGATCACGCTGGCGCTTCAATCCTCTTTCTGATCGTAATAACTTAAACAACAAAGATAGTAGGAATTCTAGCAGCAGTTCAAGACTCAACAACCAAACGGGACCTGATAATCGGGCTGGAACAAGTGACATTGAAACGGTTCACCGTGACACTATCATATCTCTCTTAGTCAAACATGCCATCAAAGCTTTTCAACAGTCACTAATACGTAGGGTCCGATCTTTACGCGAGAACGCGTCGTATACGTTGAAAGTGGGGGACACCTCGCTTCCGCGTTCCCGAGCCACCGCGAAATGAGGTATTCTTGCGTTGGCCGTAGATGGGAATCGCCCGTTTAACTGCTGCTCGAAAAATACTGACGGAGTGCCGAGAGACAGCTGTCTGAGCCGAGAATGCTCGAGTTGGTAAGTGCCAGCCAGGCTTCTTTGTCAATTAGTGAAAATTGGGCCACGTGATCGTCCTCGGACAGTTAATGGCGCACAGTGTAGATGTAGGATGAAAATAAATTTTTCGACCTTGTTTGTTTATACAAGGTGTTAGACTAAGGTGGGAGAAATTTAAGAGGTGGTTCTCGATGGCAATATAAAACGAAAAGAAGAATATTTCAATTTCGGGTTCATTTTTCAGTTATTAACAATTAAAAATTCGCCTGAACTACGACAACCCTACCAACAAATGTGTACGTTATGTACGTCATGGAGGCGCGCGACAGTCACGTAAACAAATATGTGCTCTTTTGTGAATACTTGTACTTGCTAACATTTCATTCAATATCTATGGTCACAATGGATATATGCAAACCATTTTATAGTGATCACGAGTAAATTACTTATGTGAGCCTGATTGTAAAGTGAAAAGTCATTGATCCCTTCTACTCGATAATTCCATAGGGCGGACATTACCCACCATGTTACGATAAGGAGCCATACGATGAATCTACGCCAGAGCCACTCCCCCTGCCCACCCCCTGGAGACTCATTCCCGTTTGCCTCCCTTTGCCGAGTGCTCCAAAGTTTTGCAAAGCCTTAGAATCAGACCCACGTTTCGAATATTATTGTGGAAAGCTATTTCCTCTATCCCCGACTAAACTGTAAACCCTGCATTTTATATTTTATACTTAATATTTTGTATACCTTGTATTTTATATTTTATATTTTGTATTATTATATCTATATTTATGTTCGTTTTTCCGTTAAATCATTGTAACAGCATTATCTTTTCTTAATAACCTGTTTTTTACATTATTATCCTGAAACCTTGTCAACCCTCTTTCGTTGCCACGTTTTTTACCTTTCTCCAACATACGAAATCACGAGCGATTCGCCTACGAGAATAGGTTGCCGCTCGTCTATTCTCAGTCCTTGTTACAGGCTCTCCCAAAAGGAAGCCATAGCACGTAACAACCATACTTTGAATAAATCAGTAAATTTGTTGTCGTTGGCTGAAGTGTGTAATCAATGTATGCAATGACGTGTGCTGTGTATGATGAATGATCGATGTATGCAGCGCAATGAATATTGTAAAGTATGTAAGAGTTATTGTCTTTTGTTGTTCCTACCTGTATCTTCATGAAATGTTGTTCATATTTATATTTGTTGTGTAAAATTATATTTGTTACTAGTTATTGCACGAATATTCTGCGCCAATTCTGTCAGGTGAAGAATTTATTGAAATCAGGATTTGACATGACGGATCTAGGAACAGTAAGTGACATTTTAGGTATAAAGGTTGAAAGAGATGGAGCGACAGGTAATATTAGATTATCACAAGAAAAATATATTCAAGACTTATTAAACAAATTTAATATGCAGAACTCAAAACCTATTTCGACTCCTACAGAACCAAATATGAAAATATCTAAAGAAATGGGACCATCAAATAATCAAGAACGAAGCGAAATGCAAAATAGACCATATCGTGAACTAATTGGAGGACTTATTTATCTTGCGAATGCTACAAGGCCAGATATTGCATTTACTGCTAATACACTTAGTAGGTTTTGTTCTGATCCAGGTAAAGAACACTGGAATATAGCGAAGGGAGTTCTCAGATACCTGAAGGCGACATTAAAATATAAAATAGAATATACAAAGACCGACGAGAAAATCAAGGCGTTCACAGATTCAGATTGGGCAGGTGACGTCGATGATCGAAAATCATGTACTGGAAATGTCATTATGTTGGCTAATGGACCAATTAGCTGGAGATCGAATAAGCAAAGAACCGTATCCTTATCCACCATGGAGGCTGAATATGCAGCAATGTCCGAACTATCCAGAGAAGTAGTATACATGATACGATTATTATCTCACATGGGTTTTACACATTATGTAGAGATTTCGATAATAATGTACTGCGATAATCAAAGCGCAATAGAATTAAGTAAGAATGCAATATTTCATAAAAGGAGTAAACATGTTGATATTAGTTATCATTATACACGAGAGCTAGTGGACAAAGGAATCGTAAAAATTACTTATTTAAGTACAGAGTCAATGATAGCGGATATTTTTACCAAAGCATTACCTAAAATGAAACATCAGAATTGTCTATCTATGTTAAATATGAAATAACTTAAATATTGTACATCATATGATTATTTTTATTTTAGCTTACATCGATAGAGGGGGTGTTAGCTGAAGTGTGTAATCAATGTATGCAATGACGTGTGCTGTGTATGATGAATGATCGATGTATGCAGCGCAATGAATATTGTAAAGTATGTAAGAGTTATTGTCTTTTGTTGTTCCTACCTGTATCTTCATGAAATGTTGTTCGTATTTATATTTGTTGCGTAAAATTATATTTGTTACTAGTTATTGCATAAGTATTCTGCGCCAATTCTGTCAATTGTTTTCAAAATAAGGGTTACAAACTTATTTAAACAATCCTCAATTTGCCGAACCGTAGCGGGTATATGCAGATAGGGTCGAAACTGCGTCCTATCCTCTTAAAATCATAATACGTAATAATACCTATATACATCACCGAAATAGGATATGTCGAACGTGTTATGGCCGCCTGGCCAGAAGAGAACAATGGTATTATGAAGAAGGAGGCTGGCATATCTTATATATGTACATGTATATACAGGGTGTTCAAAAAAACCATTCAATATTTATATGGTATATAAGATACACTGTACTGAGTAAAAAAGCCTTAGTAAACATAGGTCAAAAGGTCAACCGTTTCTGAGATATAAACATTTTTGTTTGCCAACATCATGATTCATTTACTACTGGCCTTTTGGTAGTTGCAGAAGATTTTCAACGTGTTCTCCTTTCTTCGATGCACAGCTGACTGACTCCGGATGAAATCTACTGTCGGCTCTTGAATGAAGACATTCAGAACGCTGTTTATAAACACTAAAGTAAACATCGCATGCGATGGAAGCAAGTCAATCATGATACTAGCAAACAAAAATTTTTATATCTCAGAAACGGTTGACCTTTCGACCTATGTTTACTAAAGCTTTTTTACTCAGCACAGTATATCCTATATACCACATAAATATCGAATGGTTTTTTTAACACCCTGTATATATATAACATGTATCCAACGATAGAAGGTGAAGTTTTCGAGCTACTACACGCGGTAAGGAAAGTACCCATTAGATATATTTAAAGACTTTAACTATGCAGTAAATTAGCACGGAAAACGATCAACAAACACAGACGAGACTCCAACTTATCTTTCTGCAAGACGCGCAGATGAAGTTCGATTTACACCCTGAGAACCAACAGGAAAAGTGTAATGTTACTTACATTGAAGATGCATTCCTCATCAGATGGAAACCGAGATGGTGACCGAGGAAACAGTCCGCGAGGTAAGGAGTGAATCCGCACTGCACCCATTGGCGAGCCTCACCCACTTGAAAACACTGAAAATAATTATAACATGTATCCAACGGCAGAAGGTGAAGTTTTCAAGCTATTACACGCGGTAAGGAAAATAAATTGTAGGGATAACCTGAGAATAAATGAAGAAAACGTTAGCGGTGCAATTAGAAATTGTCTCTACCTGAAATACTTGCACTTGTGAAGACCATTCAACGTTTATGAACTCAATGGATACATATATAGAAACAACTAATAGTGATCATGAATAAATTACTTCTGTGAATTTGATTGCAAAGTGGGAGAACATCGACTCGATAATTTCATAGGGTGGATAATAAAAATCTCCTTGTGGATTTTAACCAAAGAACCCTCCCCCGCCCTGAAAAACAAATTCGGTCATTCAAAATAGGCAGAATTTTTCATCAAAATAGACAGTTTTTTGCAAATATCTCGGAAAGTAAAGAGACTGCCGTACTGTGCGGACTAATGGCCTGTTTTTGGGCACTTCTCGTAATTTGGTTATTAATGTATAAATATATATCGGAAATTGTTTACAGAAAATTAAATTTACCAACATAATTAATAAATTTAACAAAGAATTTATTTTTAAAAACATTCAATTTAAAACGAAATTAATAATAAATGAACTATGTATATGCAAAATTAGTAATAAGAGACTTAAGCAAATTATAATAATAGTAAACAAAATTAGCAAACTTAACAAATCACTATTCGCTATAAACAATTTTGATCTATCTTTACAATCTTATTACTTTTCCAATAGGTGTAAAACATATATTAAAAACAAATTAAGAATACATAAAAATAATTGATATATAATTTTTGCAAAATTGTATTATGCATAAAAATGATTATTATATGATTATTCATATCAATTTTCATCCTGATATAAATTTTTTGCAAAAGAAATATATTTTATATGCTGATATACACTAACATTGAATTTCGCACAGTAAATTTTGAATCTAACCCAAAACTAACTCAAACCTAACTCGAAAACTAATCCAAATGTATGTAGTCCAAACCTAATCGCCATAATACGTACTTACAACACCCGGCACGTGGAGAGATAGCGTTCGTTATTAGCGCGACCGTTGCGAATGGCTGCTCTGAGGTGACTACCGGCCGACGCTCGCGAGCGAATGTTCGATGGCATTCCTTCGACTGTCCAATTTTTTCATTCGCCAGTCGATTGTTTAACAAACGACGACCGCCCTCGGAACCGATCTTCGCGTGTTTCTCTGCAACTTTCCGAGGACGGTCGCCGCCGCGTATACAATGTATGTTGGCGATTCGTCGGCGTGCTCGTTGCACAGGCCGCCACATGTTCATTTTCATCTGTCTTTATTCGACTTCGAATAATTTTCGGAGCCGCATTCGAATGCTGTAACGAGGACAGAGCAGTCAAAGACTGGCGCGCGCGTAGCAATGTATGTGGTTGTATCGCCCAATGACCAAAGCAGGGATCGAACAAAACTGTAGACACTTATGAATCTTATTGTTAGTTCTTTTTAGACCTTTGAAATTTGGAATCATTTCAGTTTTGGATTAATTTAGCTGTACACATGAATTTATTGACTCTGTTGTAAAAATTTATTTCATAATAGTTACTTTTTCGATTAAAAATGGTTCATATTATATATAGAACAATTGACCGAAAATCGAATGGCGCATCGGCCATTCAAATATGTTGAAGGGCATTTTTTACTACCTCGTCCGGTTTGGTTCTCTAACGACGAAATATTCCAAATTGTAATATTCCAATATTTCAATATCATTTAAAATATTTCAAGTACTATTTAAAACTATTAATGAGTTTCAATAACAAACTAATTTAAATAGAAAATGAAACAAAAAGTACAAGATTATTGTAGGCTCGCTATTATGGCTCGATGAAATTTTGAGTTCGTGTATCACTAACATAGAGGTAAAGACACATATTTTAAATTTTTATTGCGGATTTAAATAAAAAAGTTTTGGAAAGTGTCTAAGTCATTTTAAGTTGTAATTATAATTGTATTGTTTGTTATTTTTTATACCTTATAGTATTGTTTCTTTATATTTTATAAGCAATAAACTTTATCTCTAATCATATTTATTAATTGTATTGTTTACGATTATAGATATTCATATTTGAGAATTTCTGTCGATTTTTCGGTTGGAAATCATATTTACAAAAAATGAAAGACACGTAAAAATTCCACAAATGCACGTTTTTTTATAGAAATTGAAAAAGGACATCGATCCTATTTTTACAGTAGCAACATATCATTAGAACCTTTTTTAATAAAAAAAGTAACTATTATGAAATAAATTTTTACAACAGAGTCCATAAATTCATGTGTACAGCTAAATTAAACCAAAAATGAAATGATTCAAAATTTCAAAGGTCTACAAAGAACTACGATTCGAAGTCGAATAAACCGACGAATCTTTATTCTTTGTTCTGTGTCTTTACACAGATGAAAATGAACACTTTATTCAACGCTAAAGATGAATCGCTCAACCCAATGAAAAATTATCTTTATTCGTCGAAGAAATTCATTACGTGGAATAGAGATAACATAATTATTTTTATTTGACGCGTAACAAATAATTTTTTATCTTTTATTCGCTGTTTGAAATGTCTATTTCAATAAAAATTTGCGCATCTTTGCTCCTACAATTACATATATTATTTTATATAAGTTAATTCATCCACGTGATTCTCTCTCAAAACTCTATATTATTCGGAATAGTACGTTAAATAAACGCTACTCCGGTTTTCAACATATTTCTGTTCCCACAGATCGATCCTTGGAACAATGATCTATAAAAAAAAGTGTAAGGAAATAATGCTTGTTCATGAAACATTTTTTAATTACAAGTTAAGGTATCTTATATGAAATTTGAAGTAGAAATTGATTTTCCTAAAATTATGCTGTAATAATTTCTTACGTAAAATATATTTTCGAATTTTTCGTCCTTGATATTAGATTTACTTTCAATATTTTAAATCTTAAAAAGCAACACTAAAAATAAATATCTGTTTAATTCGAGTACGTGCGTCGGAGAATGTATGTAACATTTGATAATCAATATGGTTCCGTGATGATTCACCTTCTTACCGACGAGAATTTCCTTAGTGCTCTTCTGCACCGACGAGATACCGTCGTTGGCCTTCTGTTTCTTACTCCAGCCAAAATCTATCCTAGAGGGCGGTAAAAAACACCCTATTTTTCGAGCGACACATTCTCCCGTAAGGCTGGTAGTCTCCCTCGTTGGAGTCAGTCCAGTCAATCGGAGTGTCAATTCTATTCCTATATCTCGTTGGTGACGGTATATCGTCGGTGATGTGGATTCTGTTCCATGTAAAAAGATGATGTGGGATCTGTTCCATGCTAAAAAGGCGATGTCACAAAAGTGGGAACGCCGAAAATCCGGCCGTGAACTCTCTCATATCCTCTCTGTTAATAGGATAAATCGTATTTGTCATTTTTGGTTTCAGATTCATGAATGTCAGTTTTGGAAATGTCTTCTAAAATTTGTATTTGGAAGAAAGTACCTGGTATCGCTAGTCGTTTTAATGATATAATTTATTCACATCCAAAATCACTGCCATGTCAAGACATTCTTGTATATTTTGGAGGTGATGTGCAGGTCTGAATAAGATTATGTATTTTTATTATTAAAATAATGTTGTTTTGTTACTGAGACATATAGTGCAATTGTTTTGTATAATATTACTAATTTATTTACAGGATATTAAAGAATGCATGGAGCGGCATGCTGATAGTAAAAAGTATACAGAATGGAGTCTAGAAAATACTGCTCAAATACTTTCAACAAATTTCCCAAATAAACATGTACTTGTCATTCGACCATCTAGGTAAAATTTATAATTAAGCATTAATATGTAGCATTACTTATGTTGAACTTTGTTTTAGAATACATGATACAGGAAATGCTAGCTTCAGCTGTTATGATAATTTTGTACCATCGAATGAATATGGTGTTCCATCATTTTTGCCAACTTTCAATGCATTACAACATTTGCAAAGGTTGATAATATCTTCCTTACAAGATTTAAAAATACATAAGGATGAGGTATACTTAAATTTGAAATTTAGCAAAAATGTGAATCATAATATAAACTTAATTCAAATGTTTGTATTGCTAGAATCTTACTCATCTTATTAATGACAAGACAAAATTAACATTAATGGGCTTCAGTAAAGGCAGTGTTGTATTGAATCAATTCCTTCATGAATTTCATTACCATCTCAATAATTCAGATCCTGACCAAGAAATTACAAACTTTATAAAACTTATTGAGAGCATGTGGTGGTTGGATAGTGGACATGGAGGTACCAGGGATACATGGATCACAAACAAACCCATATTAGAATCTTTTGCAAAATTAAGTAATATATTTAACAAAACTATGAAAAGACTTTACTCACTTATTCAAATTATGTTTAACAATTACTCTATTCTTACAGAAATAGATGTTCATGTACATGTCACACCATATCAAGTTTGTGATCGGCATCGTCCATGGATTTGTGAAGAAGAAAATCAGTTTTGTAGTATTTTACAAAGTATGGAAGTTCCTGTGAAACGAATTTTTCACTTTTCATGTGAACCAAGAAGCTTGACACTACATTTCCATGTTCTTAAAGCTATTGTAAAATATATGTAGTGACATTTTATTATTTAACTTGTTTAAATACACTTTAGTATATAATAATTAATCCTTCTGCAATGGACTAGTTGGCTACTATTGTACTATCGTTGTATAGGAGAACAAGCTGTGAGTACAAAGGATGTTATTAAAGAAACTGAGTTTGTTATGTTATATTGTGCAATTTTCTGTCTATGTGACAATGATTTAAATCCTAACGGAAAGAATTGATTATAAGTTATATTTAATACCGTACGATTACTGTTAATACCCTTGGCAATAATACTCATAAATTATGTACAGAAATAAGTCAGGGTAGAAAAGGGTAAAAAAGGGTAGAATACATGACTAATTACAAAAGGATTAATTTCATTAGCAACCCAACAGTACTAATAAATTTACAACATATGCTACTAATGAACAATCCTGTCGATATTGCTAGAAATTATAGGTGTGCGAAAACTCGAAAATATAGGGTACCCGATGATCGCGACGAAAGTATCGGACCCAGACGAGTTAGGTTCTCGAAAATTTCAGAATTCTCGAAGATACTCAAGAATTTCGGATATTCTCGGGAATAATCCTGAAATTTTCGAGAACCCATTTTCAGGTTCTCGCATGGCTTTAGTAGAAATGTTTGTTGTATGTGTATGTTAAAATATGCATGTTTTAAATGTTTCAAATATTTTAAATATTATCATGTCATGCATTATTTATCCAGATTACCTTTCCAGATCTATGTTCACTTTAAATTCACTAATTAATGTTATAGTATTGCATAAATGTATTCTTATAAAAAATTTTGGTACTTAGAACAGTGTTTATACAATGAAAAATGTTACATATACTAGCGGCATAGTTAATACAGGACTGATATACCTATGCCAAAGAAATATATTTGTGTCCATGGTGTGTTAACATCTATTTTGACATTTGGACTTATAATAACTTATGTTCTCAGAGTCTGAAAAATAAATTATACACAATTAGTAGAAATCATAATAAACAAAATTTGTATTCCTTTGAGAACTATCGTTATACTAACTATCATTGTGTAAATGAGATACTCCTGCCCATTCATCGGACCCATCGCAACAGTCACAAACTCCATCATTCACTTTATAAGATGATATCTTCACTGAAATTGAATTGACATTGATTGTTATCATTGGAAGAAATTTGACTGTATAAATAAAGAGAATAAAAAATTCAATATGTTTACTTTCTGAAGATAACATCCCACAATAAAAAACACCATTGTTGCACGCATTGGTACCAGGTTCATCACTACCATCTTCTGGACAATCACAGTAATTGTCATTAATTTTTTCAAAATCTATCTCTGTTTTTGAGACGAAACAGATAAATTTTCCCCCTTGCGAATTTGATGTGTATTTTAAAATGTCCATATCACGTGTTCCACGTAATGATACAGTTCGACCATTCTTGTCTTGAACAAGTTTAACATTCATCGATGATTCATTTCCTTTTGAAATGATTTTATTAGTAATAATATACTTAGATGTTCTCACCGAATTACTAATTAATTTCCCTCTGACCGCTTGGTTAAGTTGTTTAAAATAAAATAACTGATGAATAACAAAAATAATAGCAACTACGAATACACAGATTAACGTGTACTTGAATTTTTTCCGTAGAAACCGGCGTTTCCAAGACACTTCAGTTTTCATATTTGCCGGTTTTGTAACTGCCCATATGTTACTATTATCTAGCAGTTCGAAACAACTTTGTCATGTACAATCTTCTTTCAATACACGTTGCCAGTTACTTTTTTGTATTCCAACCATTTGTTATCGATTTCTCAGAATAATGTAATCTGGTAAAATATATTTCTTTCTCTCACTAAAGATTGTATTGCGTTTTGTTTACAAGAACTATGTATAATTTCTGCTGCCTGGATAAAGTCTCTGGTGCAAACTGTTACACTAAATGAAGTTGTCTGCAATTTAGTGGTATCGCGATTATCGAGGTAATTTAAATTTAACAACAAAAGATTAAAACATTGTAATAAAAGATTGTACTCACAGATGTAGAGTGAACAAGTGAAGTGAAATCTTTTAAAAATATACATGGATTTTAGGAAGAGTATGACAATACAAATAAAACTATGGCATGTTTATTTCTAAAATATTGGTTAAAATATGTATTGTATTGTGACCGATTTAGGAAATTATAAAAATGTAATCATTTAACACCTTGGAAACGGTTTTGACAGCACGAGTTGAACGACAAAATAAAAAAAGTCGTAAATTAAACTTTAAGAATCAGCATTAATTGATGCCACAGCACTTGTTCTGATATGTCCAATGCTCGATTTCAAAGTGTCAAGTGATCATCGTCAAAGTGTCAATCAATAAAAATGTATACACATATAATTCATAATTGGAGATATTATTAATGAAAGCATCGTATTTAATGTTACCAAATAATTCATAAAAATGAATTAAAATATATTTTTTAAAATATGTGCGTATGAAAGCATATGTTGTATTTAACATTTCATATTTGTGAAATGTTTAAGAAAAAAAGAATACTGTGAGATATTACTCTATTAAAATGTATTATGAATACCGTGAAAATGATTAAGCAATTAAACGTTAAAAATAAGTAAATGATCATCGCTTTTGAACATTGATAATGATAATAATAACAACAGGTATACAATACATAAACATTTTCAAGCATACAAAATTAGTTTAATTTTTCTATTTAAAGTAAAACTATATAATTGATTCGTGTGTTTGTAATTTGGTAAATGCAAAATACAATTAAATATGAATTTTTTACAATTTTAATGACAAAATGTTAAAATACTTGCAAAGTTTTATGAGGACTATTATTATAATGTAAGAAAAGAAGTATGCAAAAATCGTATGGGATGTTATAATAGCTCGTAAGAGTATAAACAGTTTAGTTCCAATACATCCAATGCATATATGCATAAATAATATTATTAATATTAAATTCTCAAGCTTATCATTTTCATTCAATGAATAAAGCAAGTTTACATAGGTCGTCCCATACCACGACCCATTTGAGGTTGCGAATCCTGACTGCTTTTAGGACTTTTGATAGTTTCATCAACAGATAGAATAAGACAAGCTGCTTCAGTCGCTGCAGTAAGCGCATTAATTTTTACAACAGCAGGTTCCCATACATAAGCTGCCATATTATCTCCAATATCTTCAGTGTTGATATCAACACCGTAGTTGTACATGCCTTTGTGTTGTTTCTGTCTCAGTTTGTTCAGAATGTTTGTTGCATCGAAACCAGCATTATCGCACAGTTGCCTAAAATTGGTATCATTATGTTTTATATAATTCAAATAATAATGAAACAAGATAATCATACCTTGGTATAACTTCTAGAGCACGGGCTATTGCCGCAATTAACAGTTGCTCTTTGCCTGCTACGACACGAGAGTAGTCTCTCAAAGTTTTTGATAATTTCATTTCAATGGCTCCTCCACCTGCTACGCAGGCATTAGTTTTAACCATACGCCTTACAACCATTATCGCGTCATGCAAAGATCTTTCAGTTTCTTCCAAGAACTGCTCTGCTCCACCACGCAGTATAAATGTACATGTCTTTGCACGCACTCCTTCGTAAAACAAATTAAATCTGGAAAAAAGTACTTTATAATAATATCCGTTAAGAAGTTAAATATGCGAATATGCAAATTCTATATATTTAAGTACCTCTCTCCACCAATTTGTTTTTCTTCGAACATCTCACACTTGCCCAAATCTGACTCTTTAATGTCATGTACTGTTGTCAAGATACAGCCACCACAAGCCTTCATGGTTCTTTTCAAGTCCTCTTCGGGAACTCTGCCTGCACAGAACATATCTCTATCTGCGAAATATTGCGTAGCAACATCGCCAATAGGTAATTTTGATAATACAACTTGAGCACCGCTCTTGTGTATCTTATCTAATTTGTTATATAGAATTTGCCATTCAGCGTCAACTATCTTTTGATATTCAACAACATTATCTACTCGTATTTCTGCGTTGTCTCTTTCAGCTTTCAATTCTAATTCTATATTCAATAAAGCAATTTTACAGTCCTTATATTTTTTAGGCTGCATTTCAAATCCAGCATATGAGAATGTTTTCTTAAAAGCAACACCTTTAACTAACTCTGAATCTTCTAGAGCTCCACCAGATACCTATAAATCAAATATTTCATCAGAATAAAGTAAAGTTTAAACGAATTTTACTAACTTCTCATGAGTTTAAAATTTGTTTGTAATCACCTTCTTAATACCAATCATATTAAGGGGCAACATATCATCGAGCATCATAACAGCTTTCACAACTAAACGACTGAAGAATTCTTTTTGCTGATGAATTAACTTAGAGCTCATAGATGTAGCTGCACATTCTTCTAAAAGTTCTGTTAGTTTCGTTTTTTGAGATTTATCAATCTTCACACTAACTGCATTTATTATATCTATAGCTACTTGAAGTGCAAGACGAAGAGATTTAATCATAATACGGGGATGTACACCTTCCTCGATGAAAGGTTTCATCTGCATTAAAAATTCTCCAGCTAATAAGACTGTGCTTGTAGTGCCATCACCAACCTACACATAAAAACCAAAATTAATACCTACAATCATAATATTTGAGTAAGATGTTCGAACAACATTGAGGTAACTTCAATATCTTCTATGTGTTACCAGTCTACAAGTTCGTTGATATACTCTGTTAATGTTCTGATAATATTTTACTTGCATACTACCATTTAAGTTCATTACAGAGTTAATATAGACATCTATTGAAAGACTGCCATAAAATAAGGGATAAGAACAATAGAAGTTAAACAATAGATAATTGTTCTTCTATCAATAGAAGGTAGGACAAGAAACGTAGTGATAAACTGGTTGAGATTTATAGAAAATAAGCCTAGAAACGTTAGGAACGAACAATGAGCCAAAGATAAACACAGGATATTGTACAATCATAGGATAAATTAGATAAAGATAGGTGTAGGTTTAGGAATAGGTTTAATGTGAATATCGGTAAAAATGTATAAAAGTAAGTGTGAGTATACAAGTGGCATGAGAATAAGTGATTTTAAAATAAAGTGTACAATTGTAAACTAAGTCCATTTCTAGGCTATCAAGCCGAAATAAATATATATGTATATATAACATTTTCAATTAATTAATATTTACTTCTGCATCTTGAGACTTAGCAATGTCCACAAGGGTTTTAGCTGCTGGATGGACAACATCTAAGAGCTTCAAAATAGTTGCACCATCATTTGAAATAGTGGCTTTTCCATTTTGGTCCACGATAAGTTTGTCCATCCCTCGAGGACCTAGGGTAGTCCTCACAGCATCTACTACTACTTGACACGCATTTATGTTCGATATCAATTGCTGCTTTCCTTGTGATGCATCTGTTCCCTCCTTCAGCAATATTATTTGGGGTTGCTGTAAAATATATTATATGAATATTATTACCTGTTATTGGTAATAGTAACTATAAAGATACTGTACTCTCATGTATCTTCCCATTTTTGTTGTATTATATTCGAGTACGTGAAATAATTAAGGTTTCCTTAAAAAATGTCACATTTAAAGAAACAAATGAATTATCAATGAAACTGTTTATTTGTTTCTTTCACTATTTGAAATACTAACAAGTATTAACTAATCAGTTTAGTGAAATATATGTAAAAGGTAATATTGTATTATTGAGATTCGTTCTATATGTGTACCGTGGGTGTAAGCAGAAATTAATCACCATATAAGGTTAGAACTGCTCAACTTATAATTCAACGAATACTTTCATACGTATTAATTTTCGCTTTATATTAATATATTAGATTAGCTTTATTTGTCATAAAAAAATCTATTGATCGCGCGTACAGGAAACATTTTCTATATTCTGTCATTATAGACAGAAAGCGGCTTATAGCGGAATTGAAAATGTGAAGGTGTGCTAAAATTAGTAAACTAAAAAGACACCTATATTTCCGTTCTAATAAGAACTTTAGTGGTTGCTTACCATTTTTACAATTTTGTTTGTAATTTCACGGCTTTTTTAATTTCATTCACTGTGCACGAGCACAATTATTACTCTAACCTGTAAATGGTATTCGAGATGATTCCACTATGTAGGACCAGCTAGGATATAGATGGATATAGAAGACCTACTCTGTGATACAAAGTACAAGCATCAAATCAAATATCGTTCCGGAAATGAGTGTATCGGTGGAGATAAAGAACCAATAAGAAATTAGCGTTTAAATGTGATCAAACATTTTTCATTTTCTGTAGACGTTACTATTAATTTTCAGCGTTTCAAAATTAATAAATGAAAGTTTAAAATTCATTTAAAAGACAATCATAGTAATAAATATAATAAGAAGCATGTTAAATTCATTTTAGAAATAATTCGAAAGTAGCAAGGGTTAATTATAATTTATGAATTCAATTTGATTACGGTTATTAAAGGAAATTATATTATCACAGACGAGGTATAGGATAGACCTATCATCAAATGTATTTTTGTGGCCAACTTTTTTGGGGTCACGTAACTGCACGGAACCTCATTACCATTTTCGTGTCACATACTGTATTACCAACTGGAACTAAAATCTGCTGACAGCATCCTCAGTGGTAGGAATTAAAATTAAAAATACCTGTATATAGTCACAGACGAGGTATTGAGTAGACCAATCACCCAATGTATTTTTCTGTCTCACGCTCGGGGGACTCTAGAGCCCCCGTACCATTCCGTGTCACATCCTACCGTATCATCCAGAACTAATATTGGGGAACCAATATTCTACAATGGCGCTGTTGCTGATAGAATTTTAAATCTCATGTCGGGGATTTTATAAATGATGATCAAACAAAAGAATGTTGTTTCCTTTTAATTCCATTATGCCTGTTACGCGAGTGCATCGAAGGAGACGTAATGTAATAATAATAATAACGTAACGTCTCCGGCTGAGAATATTTTGGTCCCGGATCGAATCCCGCATGGAATGATTTTTTTTTCGTTAAACACTTTTTTCTTCTTCTTTCTACTACATCAGTTTTCTTTCCTGTGCAATTACAATTACAACAGTGTAATAACATAACAATAAGAAATTAAATTAGTTCAATATTAGCCAAATTAAGAACGTAGTTTAAATTTAATTTAAAAAAATACGACGTTGATATCACTAATCTCATTTGACTATTTGATTGCTACCTATTCAATCTACTTCTGATATTGCTTTACATTTGCAGCATATATATTCTAATAAGTTTAATTATTTGAGATTGAAAAAAGATTGAACAACAATATTTATAATAAGTAGTTTTGAACATTTTTTAATGGTAATTAAATTTTAAAAACAAAAAGAATTATTTAAAAATATAAAATATATTTCAATATATACCATTAAACCCGATTCTTTTTAATTTTTTCAGTCTAAATTTCACTTTGGTATCTTTTTTAGTTCAAAAGTTATAGCAAAATGTTCGCCTCGCCGAACCGGGAATCGAATGCGTTACCTTCAGACAGAGTTGGGTACTATTTAGATAACAAATTATTTAAATAACGATTCGAATAAAAGATATTTTATCTTTATTCGTTATTTGAAAGTTCGAATAAAAAAAGTATCTTTGTCGAATATATAATTTTATTCGACGAGAATTTATCCGACGAATAAAGAGAATTTTTTTATTCGAAGCGAATTTATTCGAAGGCTTCGAATAAATCTTCGAATAACTTTTGCCAGCTCAAATAAACGGCGACGAGGTCCGACGAGCGCCGAACTTCAAAGACCCAGCGACTGACAAA
>CM052123.1:2218692-2246950 GCA_028454245.1 Halictus quadricinctus
GAATCGCGCACGATTATATAACATAATGACATCAAATAAAAAAATATAATTTGAACATATAGTCATAATATCAGATATGTACATAACTCGTCAATCATTTGTATTTGATCAGATTTGATCATTTTTGTGGATCTAGTTCCAACATTTATCGTTCGTCAGCGTAGAGGGCGTAAAAAAACCAGTTGTTTACATGTGAGACACGAAACCCCATATGGTGATTGGTCTACTCCTATACCTCGTCTGTGATATAGTCACTGGCAGTGACTCACTGCAGTCTCGCGAATACAATAGAATATTGTTTTCTAAAATGTTTCAACGATTTCAAATACTAATTTCGATTATGATTAGTTAAACTTTATGTTGGATATAAATAATAAATGAATGAAACTGAACGTACAATAAAGAATATGTTTAACTGCAAAATTCCAAATGTTGTAAACAGCCAAATATTAATATGTACTTTATAAATGTAATGTATATGCGAATAAATTCATTGTTTAGAACTGTATTGTTATTGTTATAAGATGACATAATTTTGTTCCTATTATTGATTACCTACAGTGCTTTCAATAATAAGAAAAGAAATAAACAAGAGTATCGTGCTATAGCTAAATATATGAAAAAATTTAAGATAGTGTTGATGACAATAGCTCATTATTAAATTAATATTTAGGATGGTCGCTTTTAAACTTCGATATGAATTCTGTATTTGTTCGAATTTTTCTGGGTTTTCCATTCTTTACAACTAGAGTTTGCAACTACAAAATTGGAAAAAAATAAAATATGTATCATTACAATTAATATTATACTTAATTTATATTAATTAGAGATTTTGTACACAAGATTTACATGTTAGTTACATATTTCATATAAAACAATTAAGCTGTATGTTCTAATTCTGGTTAAAAAAATAATGTGTGTTCGGTTTTATGCTAAAAGCTGCTCGGTTCTTTTCCATGCTAAAAGACTGCTCGGTTCTGTGCCATGCTAAGCAGATGTCAGCACTATATTGGGAACGCCGAAAACCCGAGCGTGAGCACTCTCCTATCCTCTCTGCTTTATGTTTATATGGTCTAAGATAATATACATGTTATTATGTTATGCTGTTATGTTCTTATGTTATGTTACATATAAATATACGCGCCGGTTTTCCTCTAGATAACACATGACGGAAGTAATACTTATGAAATATAATGCTATAGAAATGTATATTTATTATTTACAAGTATATTCATTGGTTAATGGATTCTACATATAATACAGTAATATCTATAATCATTAAAATGAATCGTAAATGTAATGATAAAGTTATCACCTAATTTTCATTGAATGTTGCTAATACAAGAAATAGTAACAAGACATAAAATAAATTTCTCAAATATTTCATGTATAAACAAATAAAACTATGAATAAGTATGTAAAAGTTTGTGATTACATTGCACATACGAAATGATTACAAGTTAAACAAATAAATACCAGAGAGGAAATGTCCTCTCTGTATATACTATTTACATGTATTAATAAATTGAGTGAAAACAAAACTACAAAAACAGAAGTTTAAATAAAAAACAATGTCAATTATTGTTCCAATGGTTGAACGTACACTTCAAGTGTAACAGTACTGTCCTTCCACAGAAGGGGTTATCGTAAATGGTTCCAGTAACCTTCGATAATCTGGGATACAAGAATCAATAAAATATGAAATAAATTGTCTTTTCCCCACTTAATTATCACTGTCTCCATTAATACAGATTGTATGCGGATGTACAACATGCATATAAGTTATGTTTAATCTTAGAGCGAGTATTTTGAAGTTGAGCTTTGTCACGAATAGAACCTGGCAATTATTATGTAAGTCTTTAAATAGAAGTATGTAGTGAATGTTGCATAGTTAACTTTACTTACATACATTCTTGTTCAAAATGTTAAATAATTCATGCATTTAAAAAAATTAACATAAACTGAAAAGTTTATACTCTCTAATCCAACTTCATTTCTTCAAATTTTACCAGTTTTTAGGAGATATAAATTAGGTCTAATTATGCAAGATAAATCGAATTTAAGTGAATCACAGTGGGACCCTCTTAAGGTATTTCAATGTCATGTAAATAACGAATACGCTATAATTATATTGAATCGCCCACTTCATTGGGACCATGATATTTTACTTCGAATTTGGGAGAATGGTAAGTTTTAAACATTCCATAACGTTTGAGAAGTATTCCGTTTATATGTGTCTCTAAGCTATGAGTAACATATTTTCAAATAGTATATTATATGTATAAATTAACAGAAAAAAAATAAGTATTTTCTTCGTAATTGTCTTGCTGCCGTAATACAAATTATAGTTCACTTAAATGGTGTGTTTATTTCTTCTGACTACTTTAACATTTCTTGTTTTATATGTCATTTTACGAGTAACAATTTACATGTTATTCAGCTCAGATTAAGGTTACCGTTGATGGTGGAACTCACAGGTGGTTGCATTACTTGGAAACACATAATATAGATCTTTTAGATGGAAAACATTCTCAGTACGTACCAAATCTAATTACTGGTGACATGGATAGTTGTTCACCTGAAATTGTTGAAAAATTAAAATCCATGGGTTCAATGGTAATTGAGACGCCTGACCAGGATCATTCCGATTATACGAAAGCTTTGTTTCAGTTGAAACAATATGCCAACCAAAAAAACATAAATGTAATAATGGTATCTTATAAAATTTTTTTGTAGTAAATAATGTCAGATAATAACAAAGATTGTTGCTTGCAGTTGAAAGCGATATATGCATTCGTGGATTCATCAGGAAGATTCGATCATATTCTTGCAAATATCAATACGCTTTATAAAAGTGATAAACTTATTGGTGAGATTCAGGTAACAATATTTTCTTACGTTTTTTATGCAACTTTGTAGATTTTAAGACAATTCTTAAATTACTGTGATTTTAATTTGATGTCGATTTGAATGGAAGAAGTTTTTAAACAATTTTTTCATGAATTTTACTAGAAAATAATTAGGCATAGGTAAATATATTGAAGGACTGTAAATAATCTCTTTATACAATTGATAAAGAAAATATTTACTTCAGTCTTCAGTTAGTGGAGTTAAAAATCACAAATTATATTTGATAGATTCGAGTATTCTTGTATTCTCGATATTTTCTTGCTTCTAAAACCACAACTTCTATTATCTACACCGTAATTACTCTGTAAACTCAAATTTGTTTTTTTGGATAGTCACAGATTAGTATCTAAGCTATATATGATACCTAACAAATTTGAGGAAAATTAATGTATTAATTAAATATAGCATACTATCTATATTATTTTGCAGATTTATTTATTGAATTTTATTTACCTTAGGTTATTCAAGTTGCTAATAATTCATTAACGTGGATTCTGAAGCCAGGATTTCATAGTATAACAATTCCTAATATATTGGTGGAAAGTAATAGTTGGTGTGGACTTTTACCAGTTGGTTCACCTGTTAACCATATAAGCACAACTGGTTTAAAATGGAATTTAAGTAAGCCTCTTTATTTGTTCATTATCACACATACAAGAATTATTACACGAAATCGTTGTTAGTCTCAGATTACCTACTTAGATTTATATCCTTGCAAATTAATTTACAGAAACATACATTTATTTTCTGTGTTCAAGGTAACATACATAAGTGACGGTCCTACAAATTAAAACTTTTTTTCTTGTTCTGCAATATTCATTAGGCGAATCTTATGGAGTTTCTTTTTTTATATAAATTATACATTCTTATAAAAACGGTTGTTTTTTGAAAACGGTATGTGGTAGAGCAATTTTGCTACCAGATTTGATTTTAGAATGAGAAACTATAAGAAGCATATAGTGAATATTACAGAACAAAGATGTAGTACAGTCTAAACTTTGTACATTACATAGCGAAATAAAAAATTATTTACTTTCCAGACAATACACCTATGCAGTTTGGAGGTCTGGTAAGTTCTTCGAATACATATGATAATTGTTCTAAAGTGACCATCAACACAGACTCATCAGTGGTATGGACAATGGGTATAGAACCACTTAAGGAAAATGTGAATTATTATAGAAAAGCATTATCAAACACAAATTGTCATTAGCAAATGATATTTTTATCTGAATAATGATCTTTCAAATTTGGTGTACCTGATATTTCTGGGTCAAAGATGAATAATTTCTATATTTTTTGGGATCATATACAGTGCTGTGAATAATTATAGGTTCACGGCTATTTCCACAAATTTCTCTGAATACAAGGATGATTTATTACAGATAATTATTTTTTTTGCAGTCCTTAGAACATGTCTTAATTTCAGTATAAATCATTTTGCAATTTGCAATGCCGAAAGACATAACTGATTATTTACCGACAGAGCGTTTCATTTAGTTGTGAAGAATTATAAGTTGAAAGTGACACTTATTCTGGAAAATGAAAGTGTCACTAAATTTTCGTTCAAAAATTTCCCATGTTCAAAGTATTGTAACTTCATGAAAAACTGTCGTAGAATGTTCGTTCTTATCTCATTTTAAAACTTGGACCGTCTACTTTCGAAACCTATCGTTCGTTTTTTTCAACAAAGTTTTTTATGCTATGGATCATGCTGTCAAAGTGAACATACTTCTTTGTTTCGAAAATGTTGCAAATTCAGACGTTAAAACATGTTGTTCATGAATGAAACTAATGCAGATTGAAAGATAGGAGTTTCATCTTTAAAATGACTCCTCGATGATCGCTGTACGATCTTTTTTAGCGAAGTTATTGAACTTTGAATGAAAAGTGTGATGCCAGCACACAGTGATCCAGGAGCTCGCTTTTTGTGGCCAAAACTATTATAGCGTTATTTCAAGGTTTAATGTTATATTACTATAGGTCGTTGAATTCGTCTCGATACTAGTTAGAATATTATGAAGTAAAAAATATATGTTAATATTTTAATAATTGAGGTTGAAAACATTATTTTGTAAGATCATCGAAAATTCGGAAATATTTGAAAAACCGTGACACGTTCAGAACGTAGCATCAGAGTGAATACTTACGTCGAACGTCTGGTTGTTGAAATACTCGTAGAATTAAAATCTGCAGGAAACTGTAACTAAAATTCACTTTTGTACACGTTGAAGTCCTAAGCTTTCAGAAAAAAAAAACAAATCTGAAGGCTAGCATTTTTAAGCATTTTTCTAGAACTCTTCTTAAAGTTTACATTGTACTTAACTTTATAGTCTTCATACATTGATCCAAACATGCTTATATCACCATTAAATAACTGAAATATATCTGCTGACAGATATGAAAATGTAGCACAAATTTGCATTTCAGCATTGTGTAAGGAATAATTAAACTATTTAATTGTAATTCCAATTTTATAGTTTTGCACTTTAATCGCTATATCAGCTCGTTTAAAGGGTCTTTATTTGAGAGATAAAAATTTTGTACAAATATGAAAGTCTAAAAATTGAGTTTTGGCCACAAAAAGCGGATTCCCGGACCACTGTGCGGCATTAGAATATAATAATAATAATATAAACTCGATAATTCTAAGTAGAACATTCACTGTAATTAAAAACAAAGGTAGTTTTACAAAGTATTGAATAAAATTTTCCAAGTATGTTGCCGTTTTGACATTGTTTTATAAATAATCAAACAGTTGACCCTATATTTATTCACAGCAAAACGGAATGGTTTTATAGTAAATAATTAACTACTTTTCATAGATATACGGAACCAGGAAGAGGAATTTTACATGAGTCAAACTACATTCTAAGAGTTGTAAAAAATAATTATCTTTAATAAATCATCCTCATATGCAGAGAAATTTGCAGACATTACCTTGAACCTATGATAATTCACAGCATAGTATGTATACAATATTTGGAAACATTGATATACATATATATTTATAATTGTTTTGTTTCTTTTAAATATACAATTCAAGTTCATATGTTAGTTTAATCCTATTATTTTGGATTAAATTAACATTAATTCAGTACTTATGACAAACCATGACGAAATTCATAATACTTTAAATTAACCATTAGCCTTATGCTATAGTAAGTAGATTGGAAAGGGTTACACAAATGGTTTTCAATAAACCATTAGACCATAAGAATAAGAATTAGAATATATATATTAGTATATTAGACCATAAGAAATAGACCATTAGACAACAAACCATGAGAAATTTATTAAAATCTACATGTCTTCTTACGAACAATGGCTTTGAGTTAGTGGAAATTTAATATTGCTATAATAAAAATTTTAACTAAAGTTCGAATGTAAAATGTTTCCAATCGGAAGTATTGATACGGAATTTACAGAAAACATTCATGTTTTGGAAGTATAAAATATTACTTTCTGGACTTAAAACTGATAGGAAGTTAAAAGAGATTTATTATAGAATAAAAGACAACAAAATAACACAAGTTTCCATTTATTATAACAAAGAAACAAGAAAACAAACAAAATGTTACATGGAAAAAAATTTTTGATTAATAGAACTGCTGGAAGAAAGTTTCCGATTCCAGTTATTAATATAAATTATTTTGTGTGTTAGTACTTTGTTACATTCCCACGTTTACGTATAACTTCCTTAATAGGTTCTGGCATGGAGCCGATAAGATTTTTACAATCTGTAGGTGAGACTTCTTCCCATGATTGTCGTATAGTGTGTCAAACATCTTTATTCTTCATTCGCCACACGAATGTTCCTGAAGCATCACCAGTTCAAATACATACACGTGACTCAACACTGAATATTACTTTGTACCAGTCCTTCAGTCTCCAATTTTCATGGTCCCTACACCACTGTATCCACTCCTTCTTAGGCTTTTTTGTTAGAAAAGGTTTCGTTTTAGCTTTTTGGCTAAACCCATCTCGTGTAGACGATTTTTATTAATACAATCGGAGACATTTTGTGCCTGCAGTAAATTTATCTCTTTCGAAGGCAATCGTCTATTTTTTTAAAATAATATTACGCAATTTCCTATTGTTTTGTGTACATATTGCACGAGGATGGCCAAATTTTTTGAGGTTTAATACACGTCCCGTCTCTTCATACTTCTTCTTTAAATCATTCATAGTACTTTGGCCGTATCCTATAATCTGTGCCACCTTTTTTGAGTATTATCCTCCTTAAGAAGCTCAATTATTCTTAACATTATATCGTTTGAATACAACTTGTGCGATGGCATATTACAGACATTTAACTTATGTATGTACCGAATGGAACAGTACTACGAACTGATATTTCAGAAATGATTACCGTGTATTTACGTTTCTGTGGTTTCCTCTGGTGTTTACGTTTCAAGGAGCTTCTACGTTTCTACTGATTCGAGTTATGATCAGAAACTTTTTTTCAACAGTTCTAGTAATCGGAAACTTTTTTCCATGTAACGCTTTGTTTATTTTTTTGTTTCTTTGTTATAATAAATGGAAGCTTATGTTATTCTGTTGTTTTTTATTCTATAATAAGCCTTCTGTAAATTTCGTTCTGTAAGTTTTCTGTAAATTCCGTATCAATGCCTCCAATCGGAAACTCTCTGGAAGGGGTTGTACAAACATTCCTTGTGAATATTAATGCAATAATAAAGAAAACAAGTAACGTCAATTTAAGAAGAATTTATTATTTGTAATTTTGAATTATTAAAAATTTTGAGTATAAATTTCATGAGGAAAAGTTGTTAACTTTTGAATTTGGGAAATATGCTATTTACACATCAGATATTTTATGTACTTATATGAAACACATTACTAATGCGAAATAAGACCTTTTTGTGATCAAAATTGAACATATTAGGAAAAAATGTGATATTATAAATTAAGTAAGAAATAATTTTTTGTTTATATACATTATGTAAATATTATCAATTGTTTTCTTTCGTTTATTAGTATAATTTAAAATAGTAATGTAACGATTAATATACATAAAATGCAATTATTCAGGAAAGTTGTTGTTTAATATTACTTTGTTAGCATAGCTCATTTTAAATAGTTATGTCAATTGCAAAGCGTTTTTTTTGTATATTATTTCCGCAAATTTAATTTACATATATTGTAATACATATTATTATATGTATTATTAATGATTGTGATATATATTGCTCGAACGTACAATATACGTAATTGCTTATATAGTTTGCAAGTCTGACAGAAAGAAAGCGTTGCAAAATTCACACAGTAGAGAGAATGTCACACTACATATGTAGACAAAAGATTGCCTGATGTACATCGAAATTAGGCCAAAAACATACGACATTCACGATTAACCTTTAAGTGAAAATTGTATTACCATGTGTGGATTTAGATGGAATGTTACAATCTCACTGCGTTCCTGTTTACCTTTTTGGTAGAGATGAATATTAAATACAATTTAATTGAATCATGGCATTTTTCAAGTACACATTGAAGGTCCATTATGCAAACAAATGCATGGTTAAATGCAAACAAATGGTGTGAGAAGACTACATTACTTTCTTCAAAGTGCAATGACAATTTATATACTCTGTTTACAACAATAAGTTAATGTACATTCAACTAAGGGAATGTGATATTAGACAATAGTAATAAAATAACTATAAGGAAATAGGATTAAGAATATAGTACAAATTAACGCTATACCAAAGAAAAATTGTCCCTTTATAATTTTTTATATCTTTATTGTATTGCTAACTAAGCTTATAATAGTTGAAAGCCTAACACAAGGACAATAAATAAAAGAAAAATAATAAAAATACTTATATAGTTTGTCATTCTCCATATCCACTGTAGGTGGACTTTTTTTGAAAACTACTACTTATCGGGTGGCCAATAATACGCGCACCATTTCCGCAGACTGTGTGTTTGCTTTCCCGCTGAGACCACACATAGGCTGGGCCACTAAGTTTGATCACTTTAATCATTTTCGTAATTTGTGGGGATATGAAAAGGTTTATTCACAAACGTTGTATAGGATCAAGAGGGAAATAGCATAGCAATACAGTAAAAGTGCATATTTTGTTTAAATAAATATTGAATGTAAATGTAGCATTTCAATGTAAGGTGGAATATGTTTTTATATTTATTTTCCTGATTTATAGTTTTATATGAAAGTACGGTTTGCAATCGATTAAAATGATAAAACTGTTGTGTGGAGAATGTCCCGCCCTGCGATCGTTAGAATTAATAAGTGAAAATGTTTTTGTGAAATTCAACTTTTGATGCTCAATTTTTAAACTAATTTGTCAATTTTTTAACGTGTGCATTCGAAAAATCTATTTTATTATCGAACGGCCACCTTTTTTGTCCGAGTTAATCCATTATATTGAGATTTGACTGTAATCACTATTTTGTAGATGAAGAATCTTCAAAGATTTCAAGGTCAACTTTGTCCTAATAAATGCAATTGCAGTAAAGTCACGATTGTCTCAGGTGTTGTGGACCGAGCCTACCTCGGATAATTGAAACCTCGAATAATACGGAAGGGTCGATGTGTTCATAAATCGTGCAATAAAAACGTTGAAAACACAGAAAACATTTTGATAATGTAATACAGATAAATTCATATAAATATATATATATATATTTGTATTACATTATCAAAATGTTTTCGAAATGTTTTCTATAAATGTTAGTTTTCTATAATTTCTATAATTTTCTATATATATATAAGTTGTTGCGTATAAAATATTTAATTTTACAAAATCAGTTTTTCGAAGCGCTATTATTGAAATATATTCAAATTTAAGAACAAATTATGTCTTTTTGAAGTTCACTTTTTTATTTGTCCTATTCCAATGTGGATCAGTACGATTTTTGTGACCGTTATGTGTCAATAAACGTAGTTACGATGCTGACATTTTCTCAAAATTGAGTAATTAATAACGAGAATAAATTAATTTTATCTCGTGTAGTGTCGTACACAGAAGTTGTCGTACTCGTACATTATTTCTTTTGACATCGTTGTGGCATATTTTCAATTAACTACAATGTAGTTACTGGTTCGATACTGTTTCGAATTTTAAGATTTTTATCTTTTAGAATTTGTTTATTAAAAATTTCACATTTTTTAAATCTTTAACCCATTTCGGGATCACGATTGTTGTCTCTTTCCCTCCATTTTTTCCAGATTTATACTCTGACCAAACTGCGAATATTTATTCATATATAGTCATCTCAATTAGATGGTCAATTTTAGATATTGTGAACAAGTATTGTAATGTGCGTATGATTTATTTTCTTTCTTCATTCGTTTTCTGTTTATTTTCGTATAAAAAAAGATCTCATTTGTTGTTTAGAGTAGTAATATCTCCTATATATTTTAGCATTATGTATTCCGGAAACCAAAATATTCAACCTAGAGAATTTTATGTACGATAAAAAATATTACATTAGATTTGTGCTGTATTAATTATAAATTTGTGTTATTAAAAAGAAACCGGGCTCCATAAGGTTTACTACCTCTGTGGGTCACTTCTCTATGCTCTTGTGTATCACTATACCAAATTTTATGGAGCTGCCAATATTTTAATGTGTGCTACGAACAATTCAGTAGAAATGTGATCGCGTGATTCTACGATTTAACAATGGACCTGTAATTTGAACAAAGAGCAATTTTTTTGCGAGTTTTGTGTTATGTTGCAAAAATCTTTCATAGAATTACACTTCTACTTATTTCCACACATGAGATGAAAGTTTAGAGGGTGACGTATTGAATCGCAACAGATACTTGACGCGATTAGTGAAAATGATTTTTTATAAAGATTTAAGACGTCAGAACCGCTGTGATCGCTATACAGGGTGGGCCAAAATTCGTGGTATAAATAAGTCATTAAAATCAGAAACAACGATATCACGTTGTTTTCATCTTAGAGAAAAGTGTAATTAAACATTAATCTGGTACGCGTGTACCTAATTGATGATGTGTGTTACTATGATAATTGTTTTTGTATATCATGCATACGGTACACTGTCGCCAGATTAAGAGTTGTCTTCCACTCTACCCTTCCTCTTCTACGATGTTATTCGTCCATTTTCCGACAGCGGGCATCCCCCACGCTTCCAATCAGGTAATTGTTCTAACTTCTCAAAAAAAAAAGAAAAAAAAAATCCACGTCGTATGGTCTGATATTTAAAAAGTTATCGTCTTTTTAAGAGTTTCCAACTGTATATTTATAGCTGAAAGAACGTTTTTCAACACTATGTATTCAGTTTCGGCAAACTTGCCATCCATAAAAAGATACTAGTTAAGAGTTAACTCTTTGTTAGAATATCATTTTTGGTTACGTGATTTTAAGAAATCTTGAAATGTCCCCCACCACCGGACGCAGTAAAAATTACTAATAGGTATAGTTGGTAACAATCGCAAATATAATAGTTAAAACATTTCAGGATATCGTAACAGGCCTCGTGGGCCCAATTTTGGCAGCTTGAACATTGGATCCAATCTTTTTCACTATTTTCTAAACAAAGTATGCAGATTGTCCCCTGGGGTTCGTCTGTCTCAGTTCTAGTGTTATAGCAATTTGTGCCTTATTTTTAAAATTTTTCCTTTAACCTTCTTTCTTACTATTTTTTAATCACTGAAACCGGAATAATAAACAGTAGTACAAAAATAGGGTAATAGGGGAAATTGTTCAGTCCGATACTAAGAGACAGTGATCCCACCAAAGAAAAATTTTCTCATTAAGACCAATACGCTTCATGCGCAGTATAAAAGACAATTAAAAAAAATACTTATCAAAAGATGAAATGATACAACTCACATGTCTCATGACCAAAAAATGAATATTAGTTCTTAAATTAAAATTCCACGAATTAAAAACAATATATTAAATTAATTTTAAATTAATATTTGATAATATTAAGATATTCATAGGTTTATTCAATAACACAACAAGTTATCTCAAAAATGGCACAAAGTAACACAACAGAATGGAAAATAAATTGTTGAATAAATCTATGAATTCATTTAATTCTTAATTTCAACCCAATCGATATAATAGTTTATAATTTGTATGATGCACCAGATTCTTGTCAACCATAACAATCAACTGATCTCTTTAGCTGCGCACACGCGAAAGGAACGCGTTGAAACGTGATTATTGTTTGCTTTAGTTCCTCTTCAACTTGCGCGATGTAACAGCTCAGAAAGGTTTTAAATGCTAAAGATATAGCTACTGTCCGGTGTTAGTGTGTTTGTATGTGGAATTTTGTACCGCGCCGATACTTTTCTCCATCACCGAACGTTACTTCGTTGGTAGTTTCTAGTAGACCACCCTGTATGTCAGAGTGATCAGCTGTGGCGATGTTTACATTCGTTGGCGTCCTCAGCGACGGTGTACCGCAATGGTGGGGTCGCGGCCACTGGCCAGTTCCTTGCGGTCTTTCGACCGGTCGCTATCGTTTGTCTTGTAGTTTTCTTAATTTTCTAGTCATTCGCGAGTTCATTGGTGAAAGTTTCACAGTCATACTCGGTACACACTATCGAATACGCCAAATGATTCATCAATTGTTCCGACACTGCTTCAGCCCGGTAAGTCAACGAACATCTACTATTAAAAATATTTACTCCATCAAACCAGTAGTCGATTTACAAATCTACTTAGGCCTACTCAATTTTCATACTCGGTTCACTGGGCGTTTGATATGAATCATTTGATCTAGACGACGGAAAACCTTATACACGGTGGTCCATTACTCGTGGTATACTCAACAGGTAATCTTTATGAAAGTAGCAGGAGTAGCATAAATCTGGGATAGAATTTTCGGAAAGGTTTGTTTTTGCCAAATAGAACGTTGAAGATGTTTCACTTTTTTTAGCGAATGTGTATTAAATGTTTAAATTGGAATTATTCGAAAACGGAGCGTGATATAGAAAATTTGAATGTTGTACTTTTGATGTACTTTCTCTTTATCTATCATCCGCTTTTTGATCGTATTATCGCGGACGAGTATTCTATATTTTTATCGTACAATTAATTAAATAAGCGAACCGATTTAAATAACCTTCTTGCTGTTTATATAAGTTCCTATCAAATTCAGAAATACATTTGAGCATTTAATGACATACCACGCGGTGATAATACTTTCTTTCAATCAACAACTCTAAATATTGAGTCGAAGCGTTTCGCTAAATGGTTTTGGTTGATTCTCAAACATTTGACTAAATTTTGACATTTCAACTAAAATATTACACAAATGTGACTTCTTTTGTAACCTTTCTATAGCAAGCTCAAGGTACATAACGAATCAGAGCGTAATATTTTTTCAATGCCAGCGTTAAGTGACATGAGCACTTAGACGTAGAATATTCGAATGATGCAACAAATATTGCAATGTGTACTATCGTTTATAGGTGGAGTACATTAGTGAACGTAGAGTAAGAGATGATATAGTAACATATGTAGATTATAACAAAGGGATTAACACTTGTTAATGTTTCAATGTATTACAAATGATTGTTTATTAATAGCATTTTGTTATTTCAAGATGATCATTTATACATAGTTGATTTAGACATAGTTAATGGTTAATTTTTGTAACTATTTACACTTTCATTTCGGTGTTCTTGCACTTTTTATTATAATTTCCTTCAGGTGCAAAATACTTTCACTTTCTGGTTCAGTGCATGCCACAATGTGTTGCTTTTTTAAAAATGTTTCAACAATTAAGATAATGTAATTACTTCACTTGACTTAATTAAACAACAAGTATTGTAGAAATTGAATAAAAAGTTAAACGAAAGGTTGAAAATAATATAACAGTGTCTCTAGAATATTCAATTGTTTTTACTGTTTTATATTTCACCTATTCCTATTTGCCATGAATGCATAAAATCCGCAGTCTAGTCGGTAACGTATGGAACAGTGAGTTTTCCGGAAAGGCGTTTAGGAAAATTTGTATACGTGTTTATAATGCAAATTACACTTGTGTACAAAACTGCTAAAGTAACCTGATAATAACCGAGTGATTCATTTGTGTGCACTGTGTATTGTCGGCGAAACTTGATGACCTTTTGAGAAACTTGAGCAACCTCTGAAGCAATACCCTCGTTGCGTGTGGCTAGACGATAGAGGAATACTATTAAATTAGGTGATGGAACCACAGGCATTCACGAGGGATTTTCGATGCTTAATTATTAATTGCGACAGGTAATTAATTACTTTTTATCGAATGTAGTGTTCACTATTCGAGAAATCCGAAATGCATATTATCTTACTAAACAGTTTGTCATTATTCTTTAACAAATTTCGATTTGTAATCTTATCTTTATGTAATTAAATTTCATACACAGAATGGTCATTGATAGACTGCGGATTTTTATGCAAGATAATAGTTGTCTGCATTAGTTGCAAGATACAAGGCCAACATACACAGTCGATTCTGTTTTTAATTATCGAATTCATTGAAAATAACATAACAGTGTTTTTAAATCCATTGAATACTTTTACTATTTCACGTCTGATCTATTAAATTTTGCCACGAATGTATGCAATCCGCCGTCTAGTTGGTAATATCTAACAATATAATCATGGAACCTGTTGATATTATTTACAAGAATGCAGAAAAGACACAATTATGTGAACTATGGCAAATGTTGGTTCCTCGAAAAGGTGGACATAGATCACTGCTAGATTTGTTGATGCCCGACACTGAGAAACTAAAGTTTGGCATCATTTGACGGAGTCACTATATTTGTATCACCGTATGTGTGGTCGTAAATTCTCATGCACCCGGCAGATTTTCAAATTCGATCATCTCGGAAACGACGCGTTATTCAAACAAATTCTTACCTAGAAATTCGTTTTGCTGGGGCATTCGACGCTTATTATTCAAACAAACTCAACGCGACACACCCTGTATATCGCTAGAATCGTCTGTTGCGTCGCTCATTACGTAGCAGCTTGGCTAGCAAATGTAAGCTTTTTCGATGAGTCGACTTTTTCCCTTTCCTCTTTCAAATCCTCAAGTCTTATCTCACTTTATCATTAACGCAACGTTTTTTTTTTTTAGTAATATTAACGTTGCTTGATATCGGGCAATATTTTTAATAAACGGTTCTTAACTGTTCTAATTCACGAGACCAGAAAATAAATTTCACTTTCGCGAAGAAATACAGTGTGTCCAAAAACTGTTTGAATTTCCGATTTTGGAAAAATTGTCGGTATTTGACTGGTGGTAATTTTGGAAAAAATATTAGTACAGAAATAAATTTACACTTGTTTCGAAGCTTCTCCTTTCGAGGAACACTCATCATTTTCTTCTGTGATATTGTCGCATAATGTAACAGGTGGGAAAATAATATAGGTTGAAACCTCTGTAAAAACATTGGAAAATATTTCTCATAGCTGAATTCACTGAATTCACTTTTTTCACTGTTTTATAGCATAATAATGACGAACAAGTTAGGTCATGTAAACAAAGCTCTCATTGGAGACTTTATATTACTATGGCAATCCACCTTCCATTCAAAGCTTAATGAAACGGCTCCCAAAAACATGGTACAACCGAGAGACACGAATCTTCAAATTTATCGTTGATTTATTCATCAAAAAATGTCGTAGCTGAATTTTGACCCGAAGAGCACGAATATAAGAGTTGGACATATATCGAGATGCATGAAAGAAACAAGGAATTGGAAATATGGCCACTATAATTTGTTTGCTTTGGGCTTACGTATAATAGTAGTCAAATTAATCGTGAACCAGAATGTTAGGGAATTTACCGCAAAATTTGTTGCAGAGAAGTGAAGCGGCATTATCGCTCTGCGGTTTTTGAAACCGGAGAAACGTTTATCGAATCGTTTACCGTTATTTTGTCGCGTGTGTTTTCGCAGAAACTAGTAATACTCGAAGACTACGCCTTGCAGGATATTATATTGACACGCGCACAAGCAACCCTTGAACAACACGATACCTCAACCTCATCATTTTAAAAGTTTCTCTTCAATAATCCTAAGAAGAACTTATTAGTATGTTTATTCGTACGTTTATCTATTATTCGCATCTGACGTTCGCGTACAGTTTACACGAATGAATTCTAGGTTGTTCTCGAATACCAAACACATTATCTACCGACAATTATTTCTTAATTTTTGAGACCTTTCAACAGCAATAGCAATTTTTATAGTGAACCAACAAGTCACCTACTACATACATCGTAATCTAATAATTTCGTTTGAGATTATTATGAAAGAAACATTTTTAAGCTTTCCTTTGGTACAGCACGATTATTGAAAATGCTATTAACAGACTTTCGGTAGATAAAACGTTAACGTATTCGAGGGTTGCATTTCTTGTAATTGAGGTTTCATCTTCTTTCTAGATTTACGGAACACGTGAAAAAGAAGAGTTCTAATATTTTTATTTTACGAATATTGAGATTTTAAAGATGCATCCATGAGGAATTATTTAATAAATTTATTTCTTTGGGTATATATTTAAAAATAAAAGGCAATATATTTGGATAGACACATTCTTGTTATTTTTAGAAAGTTATGTAAAATAGTCACTTTTAGTGTTCCGTAAACCTAGTGTTAAGGGGGTATTTTGATTTTTGAGGCCGTCTTTTTACTATTTTTAGGAATTTTTTTCGGAAGAACTATTGAAGATTTTGCATTAAGATTTACCACATGTATTTACGAGTATTTGGAATACATAAGTCATTTTTTTCAAGTATCAACGTTTTTTTCAGTTCTTGACTGTTGACTGTTATCACTCTGGTCCTTCTGCTGATCGAAAACAGTAAAATGTAGAACTGAATTAATCCTCGTGCATTGTATAATATATATAAGGTGTTCCACTTAACTTGAGCACCTTAAATACCTCGCTTATTATTGATAATAGAAAAGAGTAATGAAGAGAACATGATTAGGTTTAAAGGGGCAACAAATTTTTCGATATTCCAAAGTCACTGATGTTTTTTTCTAAAATTAGGATGGTATATTCTTATTACGTCACATTCTAGCCGATGTCAAGATGAATCCAATGACCTATGATATTGTGATCTTCGTGTGACCAAGTATCAAAAATAAATGGGAATTGATATAATTAAGTAATAATAACTACGATAGAGAAGTCAATGAAGAAAGTTTGTTCTAAGAACATTAACTTTGATCAATTATTGTACACCAAGCCTGGGCAACTTCTTCCACGGCGTCGCTTCACGACCCCCCCCCCACTACCAATGTGCAGGTTCCCCTACCATTGGCCACTTCATATTACCCTACCGTGCTTTTATTTCTACCGGAGGCAACCTCTTATACAGGTTCCTAGACCCCTCTCCGCCCCTTCTCCCACACTCCGTAGGAGCATGGTGGGGGGTTTCGGGTGTGGGAAGAAGACTCGTGAGCCACAGACGACTCCTCTACCTACTCCTGGGTCCCCCCACTAAACTTCTGTGGAGTGTAGATGTAAATGCACATAGTCGCAGTCACGCGGCCACGCGAGACAAAGCATGAAATAGTTGACAGTGGGGGAACCGGTACACTGGTAGTGGGAGTCGTGAAGCGACAGCGGGGAAGAAGTTGCCCGGGCCTGTTGTAGACGATGAGCGAACAACTCCTTGATCTTCCTTGTTGATTTTAGACTAATATTTTCACATGCAATTCTAACACGTCATACGAAGGTCCTAACATTGTAGGTCGTTTGATTTGTCTTTACCTTGGCTGCAATGTGACGCAACAAAAACATATTGTCCCATTAAAAAAAAAATAGCAATGACCTTGAAATCAATTTTACTTTGAGGAAAACGTAATGCATATTATAATACTGGCCCTCTCAAAACTAATCATATTTTTCCGTGATATTCTTTTCTACTACCAATAATAAGCGAGATATTTGCGGTGCCCAAGTTAGATGGGACATTCGATATACGAGGTGAACCACAGAACGTGATCAGCTAAATTATTCTATTCTATTAGGCTGATTACAACTTTGTTATCTGATACTACGTGGCTCAAACAGAGCTTTAAGGTAGTTATAGTAAATTTTCTGTTAGCTTGTTTTTTTTAGACTTCTCATTTTAGGCTCTCAAGCTCACCTTCACTTTTCTATAAATAAACCTGCTACCTGTTTACATCTATGTTTTACCAAATATCGAAACAAATTTTATGTATTTTTGACAAAAAGTGAGTAGGCGCAATTTGATTTTAAAGACATTAGAAGAATTTAGAAATGCTATTGTATTATGCTCAGCCTATTGAAAACAAAGAAAAAACAACAAAGAAAATAACTTTCATTTCTGTACAAATCTCTCCTTTCATATCTACCAACGACAGAATAATCTAACGCGGATCACGTTCTGCGGTTCACCTTGTACGGGATGATTCAGTTAAGTAGTGCCACCTAAATTACATGTAAACTGTATGGAAAGAATGGTTGAAACGAAGGTTGTATGGTATCGAGAGTAGCATACAATGTAATAATTAATTTTTTCTCTTTCGCTTTTTTATCAAGATATAAAGGTCACAAATCAGGACAAACCTGATAATCAGATCGTTAGAGATAATTTCGGAAAATAATTTTGTAATTATCTTAAATAATTAAAAAATTAAATAACTTGTTATTTCAAATGATATTTCAAATAATGTTATTTGAAAAGTAATCATAGGCTTGAAAGTAATTAGAAAACAAAAGAACATGTTACTTGAAATAATATTTCAGATAATGTCATTTCAGAAGTGCCATGGTCTGATGTAATTTAGGTGACACGCTTAACCGAATCACCCTGTATATTAGTCAGAGATCTACGGGCGTGGGGTCGCTGCAGATTCGCCAACACATTGCCACAAAATTGTTTATTTTAGCCGTGCGGTGGAGATTGTCTTACCAGATCTCTAACCAACATCGGATCAGTTTGGCAGACCGAGCCTGGGGCAAGTAGAAGGCGTCAATAAGAGTAGACCTAGATAGGAGGAAGGTTAGGATAAGAAACACTGTCTAAATTAGTGGAGCTCCCATTCGATGCTATTGCATATTAGTTGCAGTGTGAAAAGGCCCAGAATAGTGTAACAGACGAGGAGCTTATGGACTTCCTCTCCTGTCACGTGGTTTCTTGAACATATCATACGTTATGGTGTCGGTTAGCCTAAAACTAAACTGATTTATGACTACAGCCGTAAATAAAGCACTTATGCGGAACTATCCGCGGGTTATGTAGCTCACACGCTTCATATCCTCTCCATACTCTTATTGTTTAATAAAGGATCAAGATCAAGACTAATAAGAGTCTTACAATTAAATCTAGCTCGTGAATTACGTACAGGGTGTTCGAATACATCCAAACCTACAAGTGTCTACTCGAGCTGCTCAAAACGCAGAGAAAATACAGTACTGATTTCTTTGTACACTTAACAGAAATATTCCACACTTTTTAACCAGTTTATGGTTGATATTCTAGTCTTCTAATATTGTGAAACTCGTTCCATTGTGGTACTTTCAAGTGTTTTGTTTAGTGTTTTATATAAAACTAGCACAGATTACACTTTTAGAACTTTACTGTTACTGATATTTTATATCGAAGGTTTGCAGAGAAAACACAAAACTATTTTAAGAGTGTTTTGAGACAATTTATTTTCTATTGCAGTTGACCTTGAGTGACCTCAAATAACCTCCATAATAGGTCATTGTATTCGTTTTGAAACACTGTACCAGAATGTAAATAAAAAAACATAACATTCCATTGAAGAAAATGGAGTTGACCTTCATATCTCCTAGACGTCTCCACCTATAAAGAAATTAGTAACATCAGATTATGAGCGCCTTGATACCAAGTAAGTTTGGTTTGATGCCTTTTCTTTTATTTTCAGAAGCAAGCGAGTTATTCAGGTGACCTGATTATAACGCCCCACTCTGTGTATCTTTTTGTTAATATTTTGGACCGGTGCAAAATTAAGTCAAGAATAAAATACTGTAACTAGTAAATTGAATGTAATAGAATTAAAATATTAATCGTTTCTCCAGCTAAAATAAATATTAAATCATATGCTTCTTGAAATATGTGGAACTCTGTCTTAATAAATACATACATGATGATTTAAAAAGAAAAATGGTTTCATTGGTTCAATTTTGCCCCTCACTGTATATACATCGACGAGACGAATAAATAGGTCGTTGGCCTAGACATTTCAACTGCGTGAGAACGTGATATGTGTTTTGGAGCGATGTACGATTCTCATAGACATTGCATTTGGAATTGCAATGAAGCAGTAATAGAATAATAACGTAAAATCAAATAATGTTATTCTTCGTCAACCGTATATCAGTATAGGTGGGTCGATAATATTCTTTTTCAATAGTTTATGGATGGTTCAAAACCGAATGGGGCCTTGTTGCGGACCATATACACTTTTAGGTAAGAATTGGTTACGAGGTCACACGGAACAGCTGACTACGTTGTATTTCTTCGAATTATTCGCTTAAGCTCTTTCGGTAATTTTGCATCGTAACTCACCTGCGATATTAGAAAAGTTTACTAGCATTTGTATGACGGTGGCAAATTGAACTGTTTTAATGCTCACTAACATTGATACTGCGGCTAGACATCAATTATCAATTTAATATCTTCTATCAACTGTATAAATTTTTATTTTCGCTGTGTAGACGTGCAAAATTTTACAAACTTCAAGGTGACTTCTTTAGTAGGCCCATTTGTTTTAAAAAATGTCAATAAATTTTAAATGTAATCGATATCTACAGTAAAAATATAGTACCAAGATAAAATAAAAAAATAATCATTGATTTATTCACAAAAAAAGAAGTTGCATCCCATGCGTATGGCCATCTAACACAGATTGTCCGGATGAGATGACCTATATCAGCATTTCCTAGTCAAATTATATTCGAGTCTGTCTAAATTCTTGGAACGTTCTGTTGCTTTTGCAGCTTGAAGTTTTCTTATTCCTTTTCCAATATTTTCATCGGGTACTGTTTGCACTCGAAGCTACTTTAACCCCAAAACGAAACATTTATTCCGACCTAGAATATTTCCCTTCTATATATATATTTTTTCATGTTATACATACGAGAATGGTGCAATTTACTCCTACAATATTGAAATGTTTAGAAATTTATTAAATACAAACAAATTTAATAATTTACAAAATTTTTTGAATAATGATACAGCAATTCTTAGTGGTGCCTTACAGGCACCATTCGAGTGCTAAGGGTTAAAATTGTGATAAGTTGTTTCGTACATTTTTTAAGAATACGGTTATACTGTTTCGATTTTCATTTTCTTTTTTTCAACGTGGTTTTTAATGCGTGTGAATTGTTCTTACGATAAACGTATGTGGCCACGCGACTGGATAGCATTGAGACAAATAAAGTGGCCGCGTCCTTGCACGAAAATACCAAAATGAATCGAAAAGCCTGCGATCGAACGTGATGATCCCTCATTTGTCTCAATGCGATCGAGACATTTGCGTCTAGCTAAACACGTGTCTCAAAAACGGTTCAGACCGGGGTTTGAAAAAGTTCCAGCACTTTTAATCAACTACATTAGAATTTATTATTTTCTTTTTTTAAAAAGAATTCTCATATTACATACAATACAAATACATATACAAGTTCCATACATATACATATTGTACGTATGTTTTTCATACATACATATTACAAGTTTAATTGAGAACAGATGTAAAAGAATTCTTGAGACTGATATTTTTGGTTTGAATAGAATTAATAAAATTTAAAAACAAAAGTTTTTCTGTAGCAGGAACAGATATTTTCTTAATTAATAGAAAAAGTGTTCTCAAACATGAGAACAAGATCCATATATTAATTAAGGATTAATATTATAATAATAATAAATGATTATTCTGGATAAATTCTAAATTTATACGTCTCAGGTTGGCCTACCCCTTATTGTGTTCCTTTTTTAGAGAAAAGGGAAAACTCTGCATATTTACCATATCTGACGGTCTGTGTCAGTGGTACAATCGAGGAGGGGGTGATTCTACATGAGAAAATAAGTCGAAAATATAGAATAAAATTTGTTCATCCGAAGCTTCGTTTTCGAGAAAATCGAGTTTGAAAATGCAGCGAATGCGATGTTATTCGATAGGAGTCGTCTGACGCGTCTGATCACGACTAACCAATTCTACTTCCTGCATGTACTAAAGTACGCGAACTCAACGGATCTTAAAACTCGTTTTTCTCGAGAAATCCTCAAATGAAAACATTTTATTCTTTATTTCCGATTTGTTTTTTTCATGTGCAATCACCCCCTTCTCGGTTGTACCATCATTGCTGTGGCATCCTGTGTAGTAGCCACAGTAGTACAAGTATGTCGGATTACAGGGTTCTATTTGTAATTTAAAGTAGATGAGGGGGTTACATCATTTTCATACTTATACTATACTTTTCCTTTTCATTCGTTATAATTTTAAAATTTGAAATCCTGTCTCTCTTGTAAAAAAGTCTTTACTATTTAAATGTTAATGTTTTATATGTGTTAACGATAAAGTTTTACCTTATATTAGCGAAAAAATTTAATTATACTAGAGACAGGTAACTTACAATTAACAAAAATGTGGTAAAATAATTACATTTCTCATCATTTTACTTTTTAATTTGTATGTACATAGTAAATTTCATATATATATATATCTTACTGATGGCTATGATTAATTTAAAAATATTCCTCTCAATTATGATAGGACGACCATAAGTGGTTCTGTTATCTACAAGCACTTTCATTAATTATAACTAGACTGCAGATTTTAGGGATTTATGGTAAAAATGAGTAAATGAAATGCAACCCATTAAAGGCATTGGAGAGTACTGTTATATTATTTCCAACATATTAAAATTATGAAACGAGAAAAGTGCATTTTTATTTATCTTCAGTTCCCTAAAGTTGACATATAAACTATTCATTTTGCATGAAAATTCGCATCATAATTATAACAACAGCTTTCGTTATGGTAACTATATTAGAAAATGGTGTTTTTCAATAGCGCTTCAGGTGTTCTAACTAGCATGTAGCCACGCTTGGCTCGAGTACTCTATACCCTGCTACCAAAATGGTGTCAGACACTAGGTGTAAATAACCTTATGAACGTAAGAATAGACGTACGAGACGAATTCGGTTTATATTTGTTGCACTGAAGAAAGTGGTTTTGTGTAATGGGGTTATGAACTAGTGCATGCATGTTTTAACATCACTGTATACGTTAATTCTACATTTTTCAATTATAATATGTAGACTGCAGATCTTTATACAAATTCTCAGTTTCACACCTAATTTTACGAAAACTAAAATACGGGAAAATTTCTTGCATCATCGGAACAATTTCCTGCGCACAAAATGAAATGAAAACTTTAATCTATAACTTTTACAAATACGCACACTTTTTAATTTAAAAATTTGTATATGCTATAAGTGCATAGAGGTTTGTAGTCTGGTAATGACACTAAAATGGTTACAAATTGTTAAAAGTTGTCAGTAAATATTAAATCTGAAAAAATTTATACCGTATTTTAAGTAGTTATAAATGGAATACGACCTCTTATGCAAAATGAAAATTTTCCACATCGATTACAAATGATAATGAGAGTTAGGTAGACAGTTTCTTCTTTTCTTCATTAATTTGAACAAAAATTAATATTAGTACAGCGTTTTGCATTTTGCCTACTCTTTTTTGCTATAAATGCACACAATTTGCAGTCTAGTTATACCATTCTGACCACCATAACGGTAATATATTAGATTCTAAATGATTGCCAATAGACAGCACGTTAATTTTTACCGAATCTATTAATTTTGCTGTTAAGCAAAACTATTTTTTTGCACCGGATGTCTGAAATACATCTGTAAATGGCCCAACAGCGATTTCGGATCACTTGGAAATTATTCTCTAATTGGTTAATTGTTGCTGTCTACATTAAACAATGCTGGAGTACTGTAGGCGGATTAATTTAAATGCTAATATCAATAACAAGACAAGTAGTATAGTATAATTTATTTCGAATGACATGTTTTATATCATATTATATATCGTTTAGCTTATGTTAAATTTTTATATGTTATAGTTTAGGATTTAGTCTATTACGTTCTGATGGGAGAAAGATGATGTGTGTATCAACTGGACTGTGGTTGTTTACGCAAATTCATATTTTTATAGAAAATAGGTAGACCAATGGGACCTGGACAAAAATTGATGTCAGAATTAAATTAATTTCAAAAACATATTATTTATTTTGCATATTTTGTAGACAGCATATGTTTTGTGTAATGCATATTTTTTCCATATTGTGTATATTTTTAGTATTTTTCTCGTGGGATAATGACCAAAAATATAATTATTTTTAATAAATATCTATCTCTCTAAGAAACGGTTATCATGTTGTTACGTGATAGTATTGTTAATAATAATAAGGTATATATATACATGTATAATTGTATACATTGATATACGTTTATAAAAACCGTTCCAAATATGTAAACGGTACAAAGTCAGTGTCAGTCTAAGAAATTATAAAAATTAAGTTCTCATTGACAATTTGGCATTTATTGAAGCTAATTTGTGTATTCTGTTAGTTACCGCAACGAAATAAGAAACAACAACGTTAGCGTGAAATCTGATCCAAAAATCTAATTGTCAATAATGAATCTATTGACTTTCTATAAAAAAGTATAAATATGCTCCCGTCACATATTTTGATGCTGAAAGAATATTTCCAGCATATAAATTAATTTTATCTGATAAAAGGCACCAGTTAACAATTGAAAGCATAGGAAAAATGATTATTAAATATTGTAACGCAAATTACAAACGCTGATCGATATTATACAACTATTTTATTGTATTATAGTTTACTATTTTCAATAAATTTTGTTTATACAGGGTGATCCTTTTAAGTAAGGTCACCTAAATATCTCTTCAGGTTATTGTGATGCAAAAAGTATTTGTTACGTAATGTGCATGGTGTCAATGGACCAAATATCTGGCAAGGATATTTTTTTTTCGAAGGTCATTTTTTTCGGAGCTATCAAGGTCATCGGTGTTTTTTAATACATAACTGCATTTTTTTTATTGCATCTTCTGGCTGATTGCATCATCTGGATGAAAATTAAAGTTTTACCTAGAACTGATGTCTATCGGGATCGTAGGCTTTGACCAATACTCTACAATCAAGAGAGTGAATGTAAATAAACATGTTTACTGTCGCAATACTGATGATACCTAACGGTTTGAAGTCCCGATCAGTTTCAATTTATCTATCAGTGTATCGACGTACTGTTTGAAATTAATTACTCAATGCAAGAGAAAGTTGATGTGGTATTCATTTACGGTAAAGCTGATCATTGTTTAAGGGAAGCATTTCGAATGTACAAGGATAAATTTCTAGACCGTAATTATCCATTACGTTGTACTTATTCGAAGGTGATCAGTAATTTCCGTGAAACTGGAAGTGTTGTGAAAAAAGCGTGTAAGAAACAGGACTGTTAGGAACGAAAGAAGCAAAATAACTATTGTAGCTAAACTTAACGAAATTCAACATGTGAGTTGAACACAACTTCAGCGTGAAACTGACATATCTAAAACAAGCATAATACGAATACTTCAAGAAGAAAAATTTCAGTCCTATCATTTATCGTTATATCAGGACCTTCATGGAACAGATTTTGTAAATCGAATGAATTTTTCTCGGTGGGGTTTGCAGCAATATGAAAATGACAAATAATTTTTTAAAAGAGATATACACACATCTGCTGATCGATATTTCTAGAGTGATAAAAAATATTTTCTTCATATTCACAGGTTCAGGAGTCGTGGCCGTAGATATTCGACATCAATTCTAGGTAAAACTTTAATTTTCGGAGATCAAGGTCATATCAATGTCATGTTATTATACGTATTTGAATATATTCTTCGATCACTTACACGATGGAATAAAAAATAAATGTAGTTATGGATCAAAAAACACCGACAACCTTGATAACTCCGAAAAAAATTACCTTCGGAAAAAAATATTCTTACCAGATATTTAGTCCATTAACACCATGCACATTACATAACAAATATTTTTTGCATCACAATAACCTGAAGAGATATTTAGGTGGCCTTACTTAAAAGGACCACCCTGTATATTTTACATATCTTGCGTATATATTTTTCATATAACCGCAGTGTAGTGATAGCGAAAGCATAAGATTATATAAAATTGTATAAGAGCGAAGAGGGGAGTGCTCGCCAAAGTCGAGAGACCAGGCGATATAATAAACAAATAATAAAAAAAAAATAAGTCTTATAATGTGTCTAAGAAAATAAAATTCTTATTAGAAATTCTGAGATTACAATAAGAATATTTCGTAATTGGAATAACCGAGTTTCCTAGTTATACAGAAGTTTGATCTTTAATTTTGGAACGTGCAGCACAGTGCGGGCAGTCTTCAAAGAATAAAATTTGGCGCCTGTCTCTTACATCAGCCACGCTGAAGTAATAAGGCGGTCATGAATGTCACCAGTGTCTAGCTTCACATCAGAGAATCTCTTGGCAGACAAAACAAGTTTGACAAAGATGGCGTCAAACGAACGAGAGAGAATGGGAGTGCAGAACTGTCTAGCTGCCAAATATTTTCGTCAATCGTAAATTCCTTTTTAATCTATTGTGATTTCATTGGCTAAACGTCCTGTCGCCGAACAAGAGATATAAATAAAGCGAACTATCGATTTTTTTTCACCAGGAGGAATAAAACTGAAGGGTGACCGTCAGCAGAACTGCAATCGATATCGTTATTGAGTCAACCACCTGACTGGATGCTTTTGTCTGTTGATAACACTAATAGCTAGACCGCGTATCTCTATGCAAAATAAAATTTTTCAATTTTTCCTAATTTTTGATTTTGAAAATAATTCTGGTTCTCAAAGTTGAAGATGTCTTCTGTTTTAACAGTTATACTACGGGTCTTTATGCAAAATAAAAGCTTGCCAAGACAATTGTAGAAACCAGACGATAAATGAAAACATATTTCTTCTTATGATAATTTTAATAAGTCGAAAATAATTTAATGACATGTTTAAATTCATGTAATGATTCTATAGTTTTGTATTTCTCCTATTCATTTTTCTCGTAAGTGCTTAAAATGCGCAGTCTAATAATAGCATGTAATACAGTTTTCATATCTATAGTAAAATTCTGCGAACTCTCACAAATGAGGCGATATAGTATGATATTTAGCGACATAGTATAGTATTGATTTTGCGACAGTCTCAAATAATCGATATTCAAATTCATCTCCAAGTATATCATACCGTGGTACTTATTAGTTCTTTTGGTTAAACTTCACCTTGGTAACACAGAAATTTTTAACTTTTTACTACATAATCCTGTACATCTTAAGGCGAGGAATTCACTGGTTCAAAAGTTATGCGTTTAAATGCGAAGCAAAGTCACAATTTAACCTAATACTGTTACTAAGATAGTTGTCAAAGTGAATATCTTAAAAAATATTAGAATAAACAGATGATATGTACTTTTTAAATGTAGCTAGAATTTAAGGATTTGCCATAGTGTGACAAGTACATTGTCTACAGATTTCAAAGTATTGCAGGAAAAGAGTTAATTAAAATCTACTATTTACGAGATGAGCATAACACAGGCAATTGTTGAACAAAGAATGCATCGAATTGTAATAGTGTCCTACATCATGATTTGCATAATGCCTATCGTGATTGAAATTGTGAATTGATGTAATCAGTGTCACGAGTACACACGCATTCACGGATGGGTAGGTTTGCATATTATTACTAACAATAACATACGGTTGACCATAACGACTGTTATTACGTACGTATGTACTGTATGTATACGATTTTATTTTTTCTATTTAGTTCACGTCAAACTATAAGATGGAAGTGTGAAAATGAAACTGTAGTCCTTTGGTATTACTAGTAACGATAATAATAATAATTAATTTACTTATTAGATCTTCGAAGTGCCACACTGAAACATTTTTTTCCATACCTACTAGTATTGAACATTTATGTACATAATGCAATGGAGAGCAATGTACTTCGAATTTTTCGGAATCTTGATCTTTACCTCTTTTAACTCCATTTTTATTCGCGTTCTTAAATATTTTCACAGATCTTTTTGCGGAACCTAAGTCGATTTCACTAGTCGGCCTTCAAATGTCATAAAACTAGTCCTGAATAGCATGTTTTCAAGAAAAATGCATTTAAAGTTGTGATTTCACTTTTTTTACTACTTATAGAATTTCCGTTCACCGTTTTTTTCAGCTGTTTGGAGGTTGC
>CM052123.1:2247050-2262037 GCA_028454245.1 Halictus quadricinctus
CTATCAGCTGCGTAGAAATACTTTGTTCTTGTTGTCGCATATTATGATTGCGGGAATTTTAAAGTTCACAATGATGACAATTCATGTGCACTAACTTAACTGGGAAGCATACAGGAATAACGTCATTGTAGTGCGTTACGAGCTTGGGCCGTGGCGGTAGCGTACATGGCCGGCGAGCGGTTTATGGTTCACAGTAGTACCTCCGTAATCGTCGCAAAGGTCTCTACCGCAACTGTCAAAATTTTATTCCCACCATTAGGGGGATCCCTCTTGAAACCAGTCAAGCGATAATCGAGCCATTGAGGGGTCGAGTATCAGTGAGACTCACACTAAAGCAAGTGAAGCAAAATATTGCATCTTTTCTAATTTTTTATTCTTTTTTTTTATGAAACTCTTACCATCGTATTCGTCTCGTTTTTCTAATTAAAATGACATCAAACACAATGTAGTGACGATACAGATCGGCGAACTGAAAAGATTACAGTATGTTTTATAATAACACTATTAAACAATCATTTTCGAAACTCGATTGTATTGAAACAGATTAAATAGAAATGTTGAGCAAGTGTTTTATGTAATGTATCTATATTAACGAAATTAACTACAAATTAAAATTTAAAATAGTTGTTACTATCGCATCTTAGGATCCTAACGTTTGTTTCGTCCAATTAGTTTAAATATTGGCTTTTAGATAGTCAATGTGTTCATTTTGAATAATTAACTTCATAAAAACTATTGTTGAAATAAAAATTAGATTAGTCTAGAAACGTCATCGTCAAAGTCCAAATCAGTATGTTTCCAGTACATTGCGTTTGCATTTGAAGTTAGTAGCGATCATGATGTCGGTTTACTGTTCCACTTTTCGCTCCTGCAGATTAATCCGGCATATACTGGACGAGACCAGTAAGGACGAGCTCATTTGTCCTTTATAACCTTGTTTGTAATTGTTTTCAAGATTAAACATTCCAAAGTTCTCACCTCCTACTTTTGTAGATTCTTAATTTCGAATTATGTACTTTGTTCGAAGAAAAAACATGGAAATAAAATATGAAAATAACGTGTATACTTTCGGAAAAAAGATAACACATTTTTAAATTTTCGTAATGATTACAAACATAAAAGAATTAACAGTATAATATGTATAATATAATTGAGTATAAAATTTTAAAAATATATACAGAAGTATACAGGACACACGACTGTATATTTGATAACAGATGTCAAAATTCATTCAAACACATGTTAAGTATGACCTAGAAGTGACATTGAACACTCAAAAGAGGTCAACTATTACATAACAAGACAACGTGTTAATCTCAGCTTATCACTGCAGACAGTTTGATGGTCGGATAATTCTAGCTTATGGCATAGTAATGCCAGATAAAAAAAAGTATTACAGTACAGTATATTGTTTGTGGACATCATTTTCAACATTTACGAGCATACACAGATTGGTTCACATGCAATCCTAATATTGATTCACAATTGGATTATATATTTTAGTCTTTACGATTCCTTTAAAATCGTATATCCGAATGTCTTTTAGCATTACGAATTGTAAAATCTAATAAAATACATATAGACACAAGTATATGTTGTATACGTATGACTTTCAACATTTTGGAAAAAGTTAACCTCAAGAAATTAGTATAGGTATTATGATTCTAATAAGATGTATAAGGATATTAATAATAAAGATAATTGCAAAATGTATGTAGAAAAATACATCGATTGGTTATAATACTAATTAATTGTTGCTTAATTTTGAGATTTGATAGATTAGAAAGAAAAGAGAAGAAAAGAGAATCTTCTGTGCACTTACCTTGTAGGAGTGTATGAGGGTTAAATTTATATTATTTAATTATTGATTAAATAAAGGAATAAATTTAAGAAAGAATTTTTTATTCATTTGTTGTTTCATTTCATAATTTACAAGGTTATAAAGACATTATAATTACACTGTCCAACAAAATAAAACTTTTTTTGTGTTCTGCAATACCTGTTGGGCGATTTTTATAGATTTTGTCATTCTAAAACCAAATCCGAAAGCAAAATTGCTCTATCACTCAACGTTTTCGAAAAACATTGGTTTTTGTAAAAATGCATGAGTTGTGTTACACAAAAACTAAACATGCGAGAAAGTTCATGTCTGAGTGAAAAGATAGAGGAGACTATCCTTTACATATCCATATAGCCAATTATATTTTTATGTACTTCCTAATAGTTGTAAATAGTTGTTAAAGTTGGAAAAAGTGTTGACGCGGATTACTTTATACGCTTTATTTTTGTATTTATGTGAAAAATCCTTATATTATCTAGTAGGAATTTACTATTGTGGATTTGGTTTTAGAATGACAAAGTCTATAAGAATTACCCAACAGGTATTACAAATCAAATTTGGTGTTGGACAGGTGTTATCAATTTGTCTTTATTCATTTAATTGTATCATTATATGAAAATTATCAAACGCTTAATTACCAATAATTAAAATGATAAACACTATATTGTATGTGTATTTGCGTTTTATCCAACGGCGTATTGGACATTCATCCTGATGCATCTGGAGTGAAATAATCGATAGCATACTTATTGCGTCTAAAATAAACGAAGAAAAGAAGAAATGTCTCCACATTCTTGCCCCCATATTTTTCTTTCTTGTATTGGTTTTCTGAAGCCCCGCCCTCGTTACTATAGCGTTCGCAATACGCACACTATGTCGCATGACAAGTGTACATATATAATGTACCTACAGTTACATCGTATTTAGTAACGCCACGCCAGGTTGTCACCTCGCTAATGCCATCGTCATACTTACGTATAGCACCAGAAAATCCATTTTTATATGCTGGTCTTTCTCGAATCAGTTAGTACATTTTTCCTTTTCGCAAAAGTGCGTATCTTTATCCAAAAAAAAAAGAAACTGAACGAAAATGTATTTGTTCATTTAATCATTTATAGTAAGTCGAAAATAATATTAGATGTACAAGTAAATTCGTGGCCCCTTCCGTCATTTTGTTTTTATCTACAAACGACCAAAGTACGTTCAACTCTTGGAAATAATCCCCATGAATTCCTGTACATTTACTGCATTCTATCAGGTTATAATGGATCCAGTAACAAAATTGATTTTAAAGGTATTGACTAATTATGAGTGTTAGGATTTCAGAAGTAAAACATGTGCTGGTGCAAGAAAACGTAAAGGAGTAATATATTCTATGTATAATGTTTGTGTTATACATAGTATTAATATTTATATGTAATAATACAAAACTTTATTATCAACTATTTAGGAACTCATACTTGATACACAGTGGGTCTTTTTACTACTCTGCCTACTTCCGCTTTTTCGCCTATTACGGCACCTATATGTTTTTGCTCCGACAGTGAGAATATCATCATACACCTATTAGAATCCAATCCTTGTTTACAACTAAGTATTTCCTGAATGGAAAATTTCTGGGATCAAAAAAAGTTTTCCTGTTGAGGTTAAAATAGCTACAGAACACACACAACTCCGTTAAGAGAATTTGTAAAAATATTTGTGCAAAGTACTTCGTTTCTTTTCTAAGCCCCTTGTGAAGTAAAGAGGCCTCCAAAAATTGCATCACACACAAGAAAGTGTGGATGCGGTATTGTTTTATAATTTGGTTTCAGCAACAGTACCCTCACATACGATCATTGAATACTTTGCTCCCCAAAGACAAGGATGAATGAGGTACAACTGTGCTGCCTTTATATAGACTACGTGCTCATCTGTACATGCGAGAAAGTTCTGCCATCTAGTGACAGTTTCTGATACTACTGGTGTCATGAAACCGTCAACAGACTGACGAAATGCTTTTTAAAATTGTAACGAGCCTTTGTTTTGCGCACAATTTTTAGAATTAGAATTTGTAGTCGACATTATAGATTAACAGTTCACATGTACTTTGCATGTATATACATTTGAAGAGTGTAAAGTACTTATTGCTAGAGTAAAAGGTATCTATCCTCGTGTGAAGCAATCGCTCTTAATTACTTTTTCAATACTCTTTTAGATTAGGTATTTACTGTTTTATATAATCATTCTACTTCAAATATTGACATTTCTTATGTTAACTTGATAAAAATGTAATTATAACTCTTGTCTGCCGGCAAATAATGTATAGTTATTTGTAAAATAATATTTCTTATAAATCTTCATTGACACAGGTTAATATTTTTATTGAATTTCACATAGACATATTGAATGAAAAAATATCGAATTAATAGAGGGTATTCATATGTATGTAGATATGATTATAAAAGCGTATTTCCTGCAAGTCCAGGAATTTTACACTACCTTTCAATGAGTGAAATATAGTCATTCAGAAGATATTTTCAGCGAGAATCTTCAATACATCATTATTAAACAGCGGGTTTTTATGCAAAATCAATATTGTCTAAGTCAATTGTAAACTAAACAAGTTAAACATGCATTTCCTCTATTAATAATTTTAATAAGCTGAGAATAATATACCAACATTATTAAATTCTTCTAATGTTTTTACATTTGATCAGTCCATTTTTGTCATAAATGCATAAAATTCGCAGTCTAATTATTATTATTATATTGTTCACACGCGCTTCACAAACAATTGTATAAGTAAATTGATAATCAAAGTTTAATTTGTATAGTTTTTCATTGTTTTGTGGCATAAAAATTAACGACCTCTTTGTTCTTCTTTTATTCTTTAAACAATCGTATGTAACAAGGAATAACTTTTTGCTTTATTATTACTATTAGTTTAAACCTCTTCTAATGTTCTTCTTTTTAAATTTACTAAACTGTACATTACGTAAGATAATTGGTATCGTATATGTATGTGATGCGCATGACGTACAATAATTGCGTTTTCGCTGCAGATAAAATCTTGGTGATACTAAACTGCGCCTATAACTGGTGCTTTATCCTACAATACACGTAAGTGTAGACGCAACGATTCTGATTCTATCAATCCTGGGAGAGCAGGCTAGCTAATCCGAGTGTTATTAAAGTACTTCAAATTCATGTCATGCAAAAATTCAATATGTTACGTATTTGTAATAGTACCAATATACAGGGTAAGTCACTTAATTGTACCACCTGAATTTACTAATAACCACTCGTTGTAAAACAAATAGTTTCAAACAAAAGTTCCTTTACATCGAATGGGATATGCAATGATATCATTACTTTTTTTGTGATTTTATATTTTATCGAGATATAAAGGTCACCTTCAGTTTTTGTATCATAATGTGTGATATTTGAATATGTGATTCGAAAGAGTATTGAATTTCGAGTAAAAAAGTATTAAAATATCCATGGTGAAAAAGTAATAATTACTGAGATATTCTTCATTGAATGTTGATGGAACCTTCGGTGCATATTGGACAAATTCAATGGTAGCTTATTTATTTCTCACTGTTTTTTTTTAATGGAACTTTCAGCAACATGTTCGTGACATTTTTTTGATTAAAATGATACCCAACATGATATGGTTCTAACAGGTTTTGGTTGTTTAATCCACGATTTAGTAGACCCTCCATTTTCCGAACTAGTCAGAGAGAACGAGTGTTAATAGAGCATCTACTGAATCGTGGATTAAACGAGTGTACCTGATGCAAATTGTATCGTGTTTGGACTCGTTTTAACCTCAAAAACGTCACAAATACATCAGAAAAAGTACGTTTCAAAAATTTAGAAAAAAATAATTGGCGGTGTGAAAATGCTTAAACACCATCTCTAAATATTATTGGTACCCATAAATAATGTAATTTCTTGATATTTATATAATTCAATAATATTTATTTTACTTAACATTTGATACAGATTGATTAATCTGTAATTAATTTCACAATAAACACACTAAATGTTAATAAATGTGTTGAGTATGTAGTCCACCTATAAGGTAGCAATGTTTACGATCAGTCTGTATAAACGACATTACATTAATAATTTCGTTTAAGAATAGACAAATTAAAGTCACTTCCCTAACAATTCTTTCTATATTTGGAAATAAATGTTGGAGTCTGACGAATAGTAAGCACAAAGCTTTGCATAGCAAACAAAATTTTTCAGAGATGGGTATGACGCTACATTAGATAACGATAATCCTGTCTTATCGTGTTTTAGATACGATTTCCGTTGAACGTGAAGAACTTTCTTGGATTTCCCTGAGAATTTAATTTCCGGTAGACGTTCTGAAAAAAGAAAATTTAATATTTCTGTACGTTATTATTAGACTGCAGATTTTCATGCAAAATAAAAATTGTTAATGCAAGATACAGGAGCTGCGTAGACATTGATTTCTCTTTTCAATAATTGGAATCAGTTGGGACTTATTAGTTCTGTTTTATCTATAAATTCCATAAATGTTTTTACTGTTTCGTATTTGAACTAGTCATTTTTGTCATAAATGCATAAAATCCGCGGTCTAGTTATTATACTATGCGTCAGGGATGCGCAGTTTTGTCTCAATTGAGAAAAAACCGTCCCCACCACAGCTCCCAATGGTCCCTTCTAGTATGCGCCGTTATCGTGGGGCAACGAAGACGCGAGACACTAGCGAACGTGACGAAGAGAGAGGTTGGTGGGAGAAACAGGCGTTTGAGGGGCCCCTACCGTGTCCATCACTTTGATTTATATTTCTTTATATTATCATTAAAGTATATACAATCAGAGGAGTACTAATCATTTATTTTTTACATGTCCACAGAAAAGTTTTTTCGTATATTCTTAATCCTAGATGTTTATTGATCAAATATAAACTAGAATAGTAGGCACATATGCTGAAATAATTACATCTAAACATAATTGTATGATGTTTTTACTATACGTATTTCACAGCAATTAAAATTTTGTAGACATAAATAAATCAAGGTAAACAAAAATATGTGATAAAATCTTTAAAGTTAATTTTCATAAAATAAGCTGTTTTCATGCAGTTCCGTAACTATAAAATTAGTATAAAAATTAAACGGCCGTTAAGCAAATACGGGCTTCAAAATGCATTGGGCATTATAAAGATAGTACGTACTCCACGTGTACCTCGTCGGCTTTTGGCCGGAAAAATATGACGGTTATCTTAAAACCCAGACTGTATGATTTTCAAGCTATATTGCAGTTGTACTGCTGGTGTCGGCGACAGAATTATCTTGTTGAACTGCTGGTTACGCCAACGTTTTCCTCGTAAGTTGCATTAAATGGTTTTGTGTTGTACCAATGAACTAAATACATACAATTCGTTGGACAGAGACGTAATTGGTAGCACACAATCAGTTGAACATATCTCTTTCTCCATGAAGTTGTGGCCAAAATTTTCTTTTAATAATAATCAAATTAATATATTTTTGGAAAAATAGTTTGCTTTTTTGTTCTTATTTACGAGAGCATGCAATATATCGTGCTTTCTTCATGAAGTAGTGGTAAAAATTCGGTTCACAGTAATCACATTAAAATATTTGTTGGAGAATACAGTGAATTCTCGTTGTATGACAGTGCCAACCTTACTTTTCCAAGTCAGTGGAAAAACTCACACCACCGCGGTGAGTGGCCAAAGCTCGAGAGCCGCCGCGGCCACAACAGTATCGGCTATATCGGTGTGAGTCCAGAAGACCACTACTAATCCAATTACAATACTTCTTTATTTTTCGTTATTTTTTATGAAACTTTTACCGACATATTCGTGGCATTTTTCTAATTAAAATGAAACCAAATATGATATAATTCCGATAATATTTACGTGTGTAATGAACGATGAAAGTTACTTCCCATTACAATTACATTAACGGAAAATTAGTGAAAATGTGATCTGAATTATATCGCGTTTAGTATCGTTTTAATCAGAATAATGCCACAAATGTATTGGTAAAAGTCTCATAAAAAAATAATTAATAATAAAGAAGTTAAATTTTTCATTTAAAGGCCTGCACTCACGCGGGCTTTGATCTGTGCCGGCGGCTGCGACTCTCCGCGTCTCTTTCTTTCCCATACGCTGTCCTTCTTTGCGTTCGAAACTTTCATCGCTCGTTAGTAACGAGTCGTTACACAAGTAAATATTATCGGAATTATATCATATTTGGTTTCATTTTAATCAGAAAAATGCCACGAATATGTTGGTAAAAGTTTCATAAAACAATAACGAAAAATGAAGAAGTTTTGTAATTGGATTAGTAGTGGTCTTCTGGTCTCACACCGATATAGCCGACAATGTGTGGCACACTCCTCGGCGACGACGGCTCTCGAGCTTCGCTGTTTTCTTATGACTTGAAGACGGTATGACTCTTAGGTTTCCACGTTTCGTATTCGTGTCACTAAAAAAAAAAAAAAAAAAAACGGCGGGACTGACATACAACGAGATTTAACTGTAGTTCGCTTTTGTGTTTTTATTCAGGGGAGTACGCAACGTATCATGTTTTCTCGATGAAGTTACGATAAAAATTTCTTTGAACAACAATCGAATTAAAATATTTTTGGAAGAATAGCTTATGCTTTTGTTTTTATTCATAAGGGTATGCAATGTATCCTTTTGGTGCAAAAAAAAAACGTTGTTGTTCAACATCAACTCACATGCATTATAAAACGATAGTGTTCAATCGTGACAAGATTGCCAGAAGTCCATGAAGTTGATTTACGTAACGTACTTAAAATTAATTAAGCTCTGACGGTTGTAGCCACGCCAGAGTAATTACTTACCGTGTAGATACATTGGCGATAAAGTGCCACGAAATGTTTCATGTTGAGAGAATGGAATGATCAGCTTCCGATCGTAATGCTTTTAACTCAACGTTTCAGTATGAAGTGCACGTAATACAAGACGCTATGAAATCCAAACAAATAGACTGAACTACAAATCACTTGGAAATAATCCAGGAACCATGAGTTGAACGATTTCGTCGGCGAATTTAGTCCAGAGCATTTTTGTTCTTTTTATCCTATTGAATTTTTAAATCTTCGTGCTATTATTGTTTTGAAAATCCAATATGGTGATTAACCAATTGGCGTACAAAGACGTCTCGGATACGTCACCTGTTTCGGACGACATTGTGCACAATGAAATAAAATGTTGTTCAATATTAACAACAAATATTACCGGCGACAATAGTCTATTATTTACAACAGTTTATGACTAAAATAAGTAGGTGTAATTTAAAACAGTAAAAACATTAGGAGAATTTGAAGATACTGTTATACAGGGTGTCCCAAATATGCTGTATTTCTTTGAGAGGGGTGATTCCTGAGGTCATTTGAAGTAACTTTTTCCCGTGTGACAATGTTCTCCGTGGCTTCGTTAAGGAGTCGTTAACGAATAAACACGGACCAATCAGAGCGCGACAAAAGCGGACGAACTCCGGCACAGCGGCAGGTCCTACTAAGCGTGGCGTTGGTATTGGCCAAGCCGGAATCCGTCCGCTGTAGCCGCGCTCTTATTGGTCCGCGTTAATAACTCGTTAACAAAGCCGCGGAAAAGATTTTCGCAAAGGGAAAAGTTACGTCGAATGATTCCGGGAATTGCCTCTTTCAAGGATATACAACATTTTTGGGATACTGTGCATTGGATTCAACCCATCAAACATATTGAGAAAGAAAATAATTTTCTACTTCACTCCAGTTTGTCGTAATCCAGGTAGAAAATTTTTATTTTGCATAAAGTTCCGCTGTCTAATTATTATCCTAGGAACATATCTGTTCTTAATTTATACTAGAGTTTATATTGTTTAGGTAAAATATATAACAGTAGAAAGATAACAGAAAGGATATTAAGACTTATTAATATTAACTTATATAAATGATTAAAGAAAGAAATCAATTTTTATTTGGTTCCTATACCTTGTAATTGAGACAGACAATTTTTATTTTACACGAAAGTCTGCAGTCTAATAATAAGTTTACAGAAATAATAGGCTAACGTATGAATAGTACAGTCTCACCGAATTTCATTTAATTCGTATGTCAACGGGTTAAATAGATTATGTTATGGTTCTCTTTTGTTATGTTTTTTGAAAATGTATTTCTTGTTATTCTTACTAAACAAAGTGTCATTTGGTTTAAGTCAGTTTGTTATGAAAATATTAAAGTACTTTCCATAGTTTAATTCTTAGTTATAACTTTCTATAGTTTTCTATAGTTCTTCTTTGAAAACAAGTAAATGAAGACAGATCATTTAATAAAACTCTTAATACTCCCTTCAAATTTTTAGTTATGCAGACAAATATTGTGACTGTTGACTATGATAAAGGTAGTAAGTAAACGATCAAAATAACGATCCACAACGACGATCCACAATGGTCCTTTGATTTAATTCACGTTCGTGAAATAATTATGCAACCAAGCGGTACAAGTTCTAAGCAATCAGTAGATAAGAACATTGATGTTAAAGTGTGTAATAAGCCGAAAGGAGATACCTGCTATCTGTTTTGCCTAGTGACGAGAGATATTACCGCCGAAAATAAGAAAGTGCCAGGTAATTGAAAACATGAAAATACTTTTCATTAAACATATGAGGACTTTCGTATTGTTCTTTAATTTTATCAATTCTTGGCTGTAGGGGTGAATAAAGCAATATTATTATTATTATTGTTATTATTATACTTAAAAATACATATTATATTTTGAATATTCTTACATATTTTCGAATTTTGAAGTATGATATAGCGATGCAACTAGAAATAATTTAACCATTTCTGAGAAGTTGTCAATTATTAGTTCTTACATTTTAATTATATGTTTATATATGTTTCTTGTATCAATGCATTTTTGCGTCTTTAAAAATGTTGTAAATCCATGAAATCCATGAAGTTTATTATTTAGTTTGAATTTATCATACTTATAGACAGGCTAATTGAGATAATAGATATGTTAATTCTTGACGATACGATTCTCAGTTCTTTAATTTTTCTCAATTATTTAATAAATTTACTCTATTATTTTTTATTAATTAAGGCTTATTTCTTACAACACATATTCCTTCTTTTAAAATGATTGTCCTCCATTTTGCGCGTTTATCCTGATACAATTTTATATTATTTTAGATAAAATACTTCATCATCCCCAATTTTAAATCATATTTTGAAATTATACAAAAATAATGCTGTTCCTCTTGTCGGAGACTAGATAGAAATTCAATTTTCTTTTGTTGTTTTTTGAAAATGTATTTTTTGTTACACGTACCATGCAACATGTCGCTTGGTGGTTTCTATTAAAATTTACAAAATTGAGAGTATAACATTGTAAAAAATTGAGTGACTTACAAACTCATAATTAATTACTATACTAAACTAGTTAAATAGTACTATACTAAACTGGTTAAATGATTAAATCATTAAAAGAATTTGTACATACTGTTATATTATTTTCAAACTAATAAATAGACTGCAGATCTTTATGTAGAATAAATATTGTCTGTATCAATTATTAGAAAGGCGCGTTACATAAGAAATGATTTTTTCTCGTAATAATTTTAATAGATTGGTAATAATTAGACTGCGGATTTTTATGCAAAATAAAAATTGTCTACATTCATTGAAAGATACAAGGAACTGCATACACATTTATTTATTTTCTTAATTATTTTAATACGTGTGACATAATGCAAGAACATTTAAACATTTTTTAAAATATTTTCACTATTTTTAATTTGATCTACTCATTTTTTCCATAAATGCATAAAGATCCGCAGTCTACTAATACACCTAGTAAGAAAAGAAACTTATTTTACCTCCAGATTATTACAATTAAGGTAAAACATTTATATTTTACATAAAGACTCGCAGTGTACTCGTAATCTTTCGAATGTAGACAAACAAACGTCGAATGAAGGTAAAAGCCAAAAATAAGTTGGAAGACTACAAATACAAGTGTGTTTCTGCAGCAACGACAACACACAATTTTATGGATCCACGTCGATTCGAGTTAAGAAGAATGTAGTTATAAGAAACGTCGATTTCGTACAAAATGCAAACAAGAGCAACATGACCTGGGAAATGGCTTCGACTTGTAGTTGTAACAATCGGTACAGAATATATTTAGCATTTTCCGAAACATTGGAGGTCGAGTCATTGAAAAGCGTCTCGAGGCCACGTGCACGAGGACAAGTGACGCTTGCAAGATATTAACGTTTCCTCGAAAAATCAATTAAAAGAGAACCGAACTCGAAAAGGATTACTGAACAGAAGCATGTTGACACTGGTGGAAGCATACAAACATCTTAATTATATTCTCAAATGTTTGGTATTCATAATTCGATTTTCTCTTGGTTTTACCCAGACTGTAGAAGCAAAAAGGTTCTGTTATGCAAAACTTGTTTTTTAGAAAAAATAATGGTAATCCAATTTTTTTTATATTTTGTTTCTTCGTTATATTTGCCTTTCTTATATTCAATACTAATTGTAAGTTAAAAATTTTACACACATCATACTTTCGAGAGATTTCAATTTTTAATTTTTCTTCCTTTATCCCTGTAGGAAGCAAAATAAACTTTTCCTGAAAAGTTTGTTTAAAAATCGTTGCGTGTAATCATTTTGTTAACACTTATACAGTTGAAAACAATTTTCCTTATGTTATATGATAATAATGGTATATCATTTAATTTTCTAAATTTCAACTAAATTAATTTTACGAATTCAAACAAATCCTTTTGTACACATGTTCAAGAACACCTAATACTTAAAGAAATGAAAAAATTGACTTTTTGAAAGTTCAATACCAGAATACCTCCATAAAAGTTAATTTCTGCGATGATGAATAGCGTGGGCTTTTGTGTTATATTTATGAAATATCAGAGGATTGAAAAAATAGTTAACATCATACATCTTATCTTCTCAGTTTCTGTTTTATGAAATAAATTGCTTTCACACCATTTTTTCGATCGCTGTGTCGGAGATCAACGTGTTAAGGGAGTTCCTGTAACATGGGGATAGGCGAGAAGGTATGCGACTAAAGTTAGATGCTTTTGAAAATTCCGATAAGGCTAAATGTTTGATTAGGGTATCGGTGGGAAACTAGTATTTGGGAAGTGTCGTGGGATTATGTGAGAGGCGCTTGGAAAACGGTTTCCCATTGAATGTCTGGAGCGATAACGCAAAAAGATTCCTAGGAGATTTCTTATCGCTGAGGTGGATGATTAAGCGATATGAAAATTCTATCCCCATGAGGCGTACTAGAAAGTCAGACCAAAAATTAGGCGCTAACTGTAGCAAGATGATAATTATTGAACACATTCACGACCGGCATCACAGATATGTTACATCCACAATCCAAGATAGTCAAACTAATTGTATACACTTTGTTGTTTAAAGTCATAGTACACAGCATAATATTAAAAGAATCCACGACTTTCTCCTGGTAAATTGCTTTAATATTTTACGAAGGAGATGCAATGGCGGACAAAAGAAAGTTTAATTAGCAATGTATATGATAACCACCACAATATTTACAAACTGAAATTTTGTTTTAAAGCTGCAATGAATTTTTTTTATAAGCATGCATTATACATCTTATAACATAATGGGGGCGATAAAATTACGAACAGGAATAGAAAATTGATAGTTTATTTAAAACAATGAAACAGGTAAAGAAATTGGGTGGACCAAAGTAAATGTAATTTTACATTTTTGTGATTACAATTTTGATGTAGAACCACTATTGTCAGTTACAGCTTTTAGGCTGTTTGATATACTTGCAATTAATCCCTTGCAGTATCTTCATGGTTTCAATAATTAGAACTTCTTTGCTTATCACAATTTCACAGGAGTGGGAAGAAAATTTATATTTACTGTATGTTTCTACATTCACTTCAATGCCTAAATATTGGTTACAAAAGAATAGAATTCTATTTCATTTTGAAAAAAAAGCATGGCATTCATATTTCGTAGATTTTGTTTGAAGCATTCTGAAGTGTTTCCAAAATAATACTTTCTTTGTTAGTACGAGCACTTGTTGAAATTGTCCAAAAATTTTCAATGGGATTGAGATCTGGAGATTGTGGTGGTTACTCGAGTTTTTAAATTCTTTTTTCCTAAAAAAAATTGAATGCCACCTTTTTGATGTCGTATAGCCACGGGATCTTTATGCAAAATAAACATTTTCTACACGAATAGCAACAAACTGGAGTGAAATAGAAATTTATTTTCTTTCTTAACATGTTTAATGTGTTGAACATAATATAACAGTATTTTTAAACTTTGTCTAAATGTCTTTACTGTTGAAACAATAGTGACTTTGTCACTAATGTCTTTACTGTTTTAAATTGCACCTACTCTTTTTTGTCATAAACATTTGAAAAACCAGCTACTGCTAAAATCGTTAATACTCATATACAGATATTCCAATTTTAAACTTTTTTTTTGTCCTCCACTTTACAGATGGAAGTATGCAACTTTCGGACACAGATCATTTTATTAACAATTCATTGGAGGCTGAAAAAATTGATAATTTGATTAAGTAGAGTATCACTCAGAGTAGCATTGTATCTGCTGCTCACGGTTACACAGATAGTAGATCTCGGTACATATAAGGCGATCAAAAAACTGCTAACAAGACTATACGTGTTTTATGTGGCAGCAAGTGTAAACAATCTAACAAAATAATTTCATTCACATTGCACAATTACTGCCACATGACGTACATACATACAGTTCTCCTAAACAGGTTTTTGGTCACGTTAGACTGGGGCCTACTGCAATCTATATAATTTGAATGTACGTATATACCTATGTCTACCGGTTCTTGCATAATGCATCTCTCGAGTTTTATTCAATGGATAGTTTCGCGTAAGTAATAGAATGAAAGTGACGTGAGTTTTTGTAACAGGAGAAGATATGCCGTTAACAACTCATTAGCTAAGCTATCCATGCTTCATTCAAATAAGTCAATGAATCATGAGTCATTTATGCAGTTTTGTAAAAGTTATTAATATTATAATATAAAATTATAATCATACTACAATAGAAATACTACAATAGCTACGTAATATCTGAAAAGTTATTAA
>CM052123.1:2262137-2287897 GCA_028454245.1 Halictus quadricinctus
GTAAAAGTTTCGTAAAAAAATAAAAAATTAGAAAAACTGCACTCTTTTGTTTCGCTTGCATTTAGAGTGAATCTCATCGATACTCGACCCGGCTCGTTGGCTCGGTCGGTTTTCTTAGTAAAAAGAAAAGGGGGATAAAAATTTGATATTTACTATAGAGACCTTTGCGACAATTACGGAGATAATCCTATTTATCCTATACCTTCACACGGAAGCTGACAGAGTTTCTTTTCTATCACATCTTGTACTTTTAAATTCACCTTTTTGAGATGAATATTTAATCCTCTTATTGGACTAAAGATAAATAGTTAACGATTTCAATTGGCCACTAGCAATTAGAATTTAGATGGGGTGCTTATAACTAGTCTATAGACTTTTATGCAATTTCCCATTTTCACAGGTTACTTTTTAAAAATCGAATTCAGAGAATAATTTTTTTGCCGATTAAAAAATGTATTATAAGGAGACTAAATTAAAATTTTTCTGGTCGTTTAGAATAGGATTGTTACTATAAGGTTGGTATTCAACGTTTTAAGACGCCACTTATTATTATGTTATTCAGTGGTGTATATAACCTTTTTTATGATTAACAAGTAGAAGTAAAAAAGGACTGGAAATTTTACCAGTTATCAATTCCCGTACAACGCGATCAAAAAATTGTTTAAAATAGATATTACTGTATATATATTCATCTTTCGCGATAGCAAGTTCATTGTATATTTAGCGTACTGCTACATAAAATAAATGTATACATTTTTTTTTAACGGTTTTTTAATCGCGTTATACAGGATTACTCTAAAAATGATGTGTAACTTAATCACAGCAACTTCGCGGCTCGTTCAATATTTATTTCATTATAATTTCTGTTTGTTGTTGATGTCATCATAGCTCAACGGCGATGTCAATTACTTCCAACGAAAGTTCGTCAACGAAGTCCGTCGGTGCGACGAAATGGAGCGAAAGCTTCGATACATCGAAGCAGAAGTCAGAAAAGATGGTGTGCCAATCCAGGAGAACCTGACCGAGTTACCGCGTGCGCCGAACCCTCGAGCCATTATAGATCTCGAGGTAAATGTTTTTTTTGCAGATCTAATTATTTAACTCTCTCGTTCATAACCATACAATTTCACCCTGTTTGATGACCAGCGTACCCGTGCATCCACCTACCAATGACCATTATTTAAAATCCTTTGCCGACTTTTACTTTCTCTTTCTATCTGAAACAACTGTATGTTGTAATCTTTGAATTAAAACAAAAATTTATCCACATAACGCAGCTTAGGTGACTTTGTGCGTCGTGAATCGACGGTAAAGACTTATGTACTCTACAATACTTATAGAAGATCGATCGTCAAATCTACAAATTATAAGACATTTCTCTTTTTATTTAAAAAAAATAATTTTTGTTACATTTATCGATGAAGTTTGATATTGAAATTATGTTACATAAGTCCTCTCAATTATCTAATATAACAACATCCTTCAACGAGAAGAATAAAAGTAGTAAGATTTTGTTATATTTGTTATAACAACAGAAGTTCTAAAAAGCGGAGTAAAATTTGCGAAGTTTGCGAAAATTGCAACAAACATGTTTGCGATGAACATTCCCAAAAAATTACGAAGTGTATAAAATTCATTTTATATCGTAGATACATTTTTTACAATTTTTGTTCTGTTACTAAATTACTTGGCTCTTAAGCTACTTACCTCTGCAAATAGAAAAATGTACATTGTTATTAATTGTGATTGCAGGCGAATCTTGAGAAGACGGGGAACGACATATTAGAGCTGAGTCAAAATGCGGTGAACCTGAAGAGTAACTATCTCGAGTTGACGGAATTACGGCACGTGCTCGAGAAGACCCAAGTGTTTTTCACGGAGGTAGCTAAAGTAGTTCAGCAGCTTTTGCTCATAGCATCGTCCTCCTTCGTGTAATCGATGTTACCGTTCTGACGGAGAGTCAAGATTCGTCTCATCTTCTTCTATATCAACAGGAAGAGGCCAATGACTCGATCACCAGGACGCTAACTAACGAGGAAGCACAGAATCAGACCGTCACCAGCCGGGGACGTCTTGAGTATGTTGCTTTTTTTTATCAACTATACTAAATATTATAGGAGAAGCTGCCTGTTCAATAAAGTGTTGTTTAAGGGGCCATTCTGGTTGTCGAGGCGGTTTTTTCACTATTTTTTAGAAATTTCTCTCAGGTAAACCATTAAACTTTTCGTATTCGAATTTCGCACAAATATTTATGGATATTTGAAGTACGCAAGTTATTTTCTTTTAAGTAAAAATCATCAAAATTGCATGGGTTATATTTTTCTTTATAGAGTACCTATGATTTAAAAAACATGTCTTGATTGTTGCCACGACCCCGATCTTTCTGCTAATCCGAAACAAAAAAAGTGAGGTATGATTGTGGCTATGGTCTGAACTAAAATAAATTTTAAATCTTGATTAATTACAAAATGGTGGCATTTTGAATTCAAATTACTTATCTTCTCAATATGTTTCCGCCTTTAGCACGTTAGAAAATAGTAAGAACAAAACGACGGATTTAAGAGATTTTTGTTCGTGCGATAACACGGTGTGCGCTGAAGATATGTACTGTCAAAATTTTGAGTCAATTGATCAGCTAGGACTTCAGCTATCATGGCAACAGTTTCGAAAAAGTGATTTCGAGAAAAATGCATTTAAAGACTCAACTATGAATTATGGAGATAAAATCCGAGACGAGTAGTATTGAATTATGTTTTTGAAAATTTCTCCATGTTTAAAATGAGAAATTAAATTTTTTTTAAATGTTTCCATGTGTAATTTAATTATTTATTTTCTTTGGAAAGCACTTTCTAGCTATTTGACATATTTTCTAAGCGAGACTTTTTTTATGCGGTCCCTCTCCACCGCATAAAAAAAGTTGTCTATAATATGTTGTAAAAAATTATTTGTTATAGCAATTTATGAAGTTTCTGAATATCTTTTTTTGTGAGGTCCTTTTAAAGGGTCCTCATCTACCGCACAAAAACAGGTTTGACCGTACTGTAAAAAGGGAGATTTCTTTAGGGAATATTAAGCAACACGTTAGCAACACGCTATTCTTTCTATTACATAAAATTACAAAATGGAGTAGTTGTATAACATTATCTAACTCCATGTCCAGCAAAATCTTGTTAGCTTGTACCCAGCGGTAAAAGTAACTGGAATATAAAAAATTATTGTAATAACTTAAACAAATATAGATTATCTACAATATAGCGTACGATTAATTTATTTGATATCTCATTTTGTTGAATTTTTATAAATGTTTAAAGTTGATATCTTTCAGCGAAAAAGATATTTTTGCGTTTAACAATCGCCATTTTCTCATATTTGAAAATTATTAAAAACTCGTACGCTATATTGAAGATAATCTATTTTTTTTCAAGTTAATACAACAATTTTTTTATTTTTTATATTCCAGTCACTTTTACCGCTGGGTAAAAACTTGGCCAAAACTTTGCTGTACTTCGAGTTAGATAATGTTATACAACTCAACCATTTTGTAATTTTATGTAATAAAAAAATGTGAAAATACAGCTAAAATATTGCTTAATGTTCCCTAAAAAAATCTTTTTTTTATTAGGTTTACAGGGTTGCATACCCATTTAATTTCACGAATTCAAATAAATCCTTTTGCACACATATACTTAAAGAAACTGCAAAATATCGATTTTTTAAAAATGAATAACCAGAATACCCCCTTAGTTTAGTCATGTAACTACACGCAGAAAATAAGGCAACTTTTAATAATTTTTTTAGAAACACTGTACGCAATGTTTTTATTATATTTTTAGAGTTTCTTATTACTAGGCAGCGGATTTTTTAGAAGAATTTAAAAATACTATTATACTCCTTCTGTCCCATAATAATAGTAGCAAGTGAATATTTACACGGGAATTATTGGCGAATGCTGCTGTAAGTTATGTTGCAGGGCGAAATTGCGAAGCCTTCAATCAAAATCAATGTTTCATGATATCTGACATTTGTTTTGACACATCTTACAATTTTTAGATTTACCTAATTATTACGAATTATAACTATTTTTCAAAAATCAATTGTTTTATTTCAGATGAATATCAACCCATTGTAAAAGTAAGATCCTACCTACAAGTTTAAAATGCAGTAACGAAATTATTGAAAATTCCAGAAACTATCTGGAAACTCAAAATAAAAATTAGGAGTAATATTTTTAATTTATTGTTTAATTTAATCTAGTTTTTTTATAATAAATGTTGCGTTCTATATTTATATTCTTTTGCTGCTATTATTATGGGACAAATTGAATTCATCAACTGCTACTATTATTATGAGACAGAGGGAGTTTTATTTACAACCTATTAAACATATTAAGAAATAAATTTCTATTTTAAACCAGTTTATTGCAATTCAGGTAGAAAGGCTTTATTTTGCATAAAGATCCGCTGTCTATTTATTACACGTCTTTGAAAGCAGAAAACAATTTTTTAAGAAACATGGCACTTATCCAGATCTGCAAAAGTATTTTGGCACGTAATCTCGGCGTTTAAGTTGTTTTGCGATTTGTAGTATAGCGGTCTGTCTACTAGCATAGAATGAAAAAATCGAATAGTTTTGAATTCCTAATGAAATTGCAGAGTATGTGAACCTAATTTCATGAAAACGATGCGGACTTGATGTAATGATGCGACTTTAAACAAAAATTGACGTTGCATAAAAAATTCTCATTTTATTTTTGTGAAAACAATGATTAAATTTGATAATGTAATTACGAATTCAGGTTCAAATACTGTGGAACACATTTATTTACGTGAGTATAATCGATCTATTAATGTTTGAATCACGCTGCATACCAATTTGGGAAATTTGGTATCGAGAAAAATGCGTTTAAAATTTCATGTAACTAAAAAAAGTGTTTTGAAAAACTTGTAGCTGTTCTTTTGCTACACTGCTTTTTCCCACGCACACAGCAGACCCACCGTCTTCCTCATAACTCTTGCGATTCAATTTGTTTGTGTCTGGGAAGTGTTTATTGTTGCTTAATTGGCGGCATTCCTACCATTTATTTGCAGTCTGTCACACATTTCAGAGAAACGTCTGCTTTTTCAACCGATTTTAATATCATAATTAGACTGCGGATTCTTGATCAATTGCAAGATGCGGGAGCCGGATGAACATTTTGTTCTTTCCTTAATAATTTTTACAAGTTGGAAAGAGCATGTCGTTATTTTTCAATAATTTTAATAGTAGTGCTCTTTTAAATTGTACCTAATCATTTTCGTCATAAATGCATAAAATCCGCGATCTAATCATAATTTATAATCGCCAGAACAGCATTGTACGTCTCACTAAAAATGACAACAGTTGCCAACACCACGGTCTCAACAATTTTAATGTGTGAATTAAAATTTGTTCTTTTCTAAACATTTAAAATGTAAATACTCATTATTAGTTTTTTAGATTCAAATTGAAAGTTACGAACCAACACTCTTCAACATATACTTGTGTTCATATTTTAAATGTTATTCTGAAACATGGGGAATATATTTTCAACATACGATATTATTGATTTGTGCAAAAAAAAAATCGATATTTCTAATCGGTTACGCGAATTACCACTCTTAAACTCATGTTCATATTCGTTCTAAATTTTGAATTTTGAGTCTACATTTTTAGAAATCATTCGAATAAATTTGATTTTCACTACTATAGAATGAACATTTTTTTGTCTTGTTTGGAACATGTTTTCTAGTGAATTCAAAACCACACCTATTTATGCTTATTTATTTAACCACACATAATGCATAGATTGTTTATTGTCGCATTGGTTTCAATACTTCTATTTTTTAATATTTAATGAGTTGTGCCAGTATGAAAGCAGTTAAATATTAAATACATGTTTATATGAATTTTGTTTATTATTATGTACTCTGTTTACTCCTAAAATTGGTATATCCTAAACGATTCACTGTAACAGGGGTTGGTCACATTTTATTTGAAATAAGATAAGAAATAATCATTTGAAATAATGAATTATTTTGAATACTTCAGTATTTTTATTTTCCGAATAACATAAAAAGTTTATTTTCAATTACATTCTTCAAATAAAATAATAAATAATTTCACCTTTTTCCAACTAAATTAATTATTAAATTTACATATGCCAATTTTTGTAGTTTAATGATTAAGGTTTAGCTGCATTCGTTTTTAAAATTGTTGACGCAGTTGATGACGTTGTTGACACAAAATAAGTAGAATTTTGGAGAGTACGAATTGTTAGATCCAATGAAAGATTATTTGGATTTCATTTGAAATTCAAATAATAAAATAATTTTGAAAAAATTATTTTGCTGTTCAAAGAAACTAACATATGATTATTTCAAACGACATGTAGCCAAATAAGATAATATAATAATTTATTTCGATAATGCCTAAGCCTGTACTGGAATTAATAATAATATGGTAACAATTTAAACATATTGAGAAAACAATTTAATAATTACAATAATACTATGATGTAAGTAGTAGTAATATTGTTGCACAATTTTTATAATATGCTTCACAAGAGTATATTTTAACAGCATATTCAACATTTGTTACTAAAAAAAATTATAGTACGTAAAAGTGGAACTATAATCACTTTATTACGTTATAATACGAATACAACATAGGAAAACAATAACTAATAGTTACATTGTATGAAAGGAAATAAGAACATTATGTACGAACATTATGTTATGTTTGTTTATGCATATGTGTTTATTCGTAAAGATCTGAAATAATAAATTGAACTACAGTAAACGGTACACCAAAAATGTATCTATAATTTGTAACTTGTTGTCTAACAAATTTATTATTTCAACGTTACGCATAAATACGTATGTGGCCATGCTTACATAATGTTTTTATTACCTCTCGTAGAATGTACTAACAAGGTTTGATAATTTTATTTTGAAATGCAATACATGCACATATGCAATAATACACATAACAGAAATAATAATCATATGTATAATAAATAGTGGCTTGAGTGGAAAGTTCTAAAATGAAAATTCAAAAAAGAATATTAAATATTGTTTTCAACTAATTATTCAATTCGTGCACCTAATCATGATGTCAATAACCAAAATTTTTTACGATATTTAATGATGTTGCACTTTATAGTTTCAACGCACATTTGTATGTCTCAAGTGCAGATTAATGTATGATCACTCAAGGACATAAAAATCTATAATAATCTTGCTATTTGTCAACAAAAATATTGAAGTGGATTTAAAAAAAAATTGAATTTAATATGTTCTGAGTGAATATACTCAGAAAGTTTATTTGGTAGAATTGACCAATAACGATCAACAATTTCGTTGTTACTGACGCATATGTTAAGTTTAATTAATTGTTGATATACTCCTGTCGATGCGTCTATTACGTTTCCGTTTTTATCGAATATCTGTTACCGTAATTTAACGTTTAACTAGAGAAAATTACATTGCAGTCATACAGTATGATAAATAATTTTGTTCAACTAAACTTTCTCATGTTAAACAGTATTAATTCTACAGATATTTCGTGGTTGTTGATAATATACAATAATATAATAATGTATAAAAGCTGGAAGCTTGTATGTAAAGGTGAAAAACTAAAAATGAATAAACTGAATGAAAAATATAATTTCATTAACATGGAACATATTACTCGCATTTGAAGAACTTCATCGTAAAATTTTCGTTGTAATGCGTGCAGTTTATCTATGCACACTTGTTATGAAACTGTTAATTCAATTCACTTCCGACATATTTCATTGATGGTTGCACAAGAATTATAATTAGCACACCATTTGTATATTTTCAAATTTAGCACAACTTAACGTGTGTATGTAGGTACTATTCTCGTGAGGATCAATTAGACCAATTGTGGTTTTTTGAGAGGTCTCACTAAAGTTGTATTTTTAAAAATCAAATTAGCATGTTTTTACGAATTAATTTTAAATAATTATCACGACACTTCGAATTGTGACATTCTAATGAAAAACTGTAATGTGCATATAAAATAAATTTTATACAACTTGAAACAGTGATTAAATGTTATTAAATTATTCTGATGTTGTTAGAAAATTAGGTAAGAATTAATTTTAATAAAGAAACATCAACATACGACCCAACCAGAGATAATTTGAAAGAAATTCGATTCAATTAAAAATTGACTGCTACCTAAATCATATCAAACTATATGACAAATTGTGAACCAAGACATTAGGTTCCTAATAACTAGAGTGTGGATTTTATGCATTTATGAAAAAAATGAGCAGATCAAATTCAGAACAGTGGAAATATTTTTGATTTATTAGAATTAATGAGAAAAGAAGTAAATGTGTATGAAACTCCAGTATCTTGCAATTAACGTATACAATTTTCATTTTGCATAAAAATCGATAGTCTACTAATAACCCATAACAGTGGTTGACGCGATGCTAAATAATTTATTAAAAGATAATAAGGTAGGGGACCCAATTACTGTGTCTATATTAATTGTTGTATATCTCTTTTTAATATTCATTATGTTTTAAAAATAAGTATAATAAATGTAGGCACAGTAATGGGTACCCCCACAGTAATTGGGTTCCTTACTCTATAATATTGTCTGAGCATTTATAAGATTTCCGAGTAGACAAAAACTGGTTATCAAGCAGCTATCAGTGAAATACTCAAATTGTTGGGATCATAAACATCAGTCGATCGTTTTTGGTCATTTCCAATTTACCAATAAGTGTTTGTCTTTTTCACTTTGTTTCTGATGCGAAACCAATTGGAAACACATACATACGCGATCTTGTTTTAAAAAATGATATATAAATGATTATTAACAAATGATTGTTGCATACCCATTATATTTCATTTTGTATCATTAGAAAGTAACTTTTAAAAATCTGTCTTTAATTCGACGGGATTTTTCTTTCAGATTTGTTGCTGGGGTAATAATCCGAGAACGTGTACCAGCTTTCGAGAGAATGCTGTGGCGGATATCTCGTGGAAACGTATTTTTGCGTCAAGTAGAACTGGACCAGCCGTTAGAAGACCCAGCTACTGTTAGTCCATACTTTTCTGTTCTCCTTTGAAAAATAGTTTTCATTTTCTTAAGGGCCAAGAGTAGTCACTTTTGCAGAGTTAGCAGGACGGTAACTGCACTATAATTTCCGTTCACAGCCTTCAGACACAGACTTAAGATCCGCCTTGGTATTGATCCGACGAGTCTCAAACTCTTAGGTCTGTGACTAAAGTCACATTTTTTGCTGTGTATTATCGTTATCATGAATTCTGACACAATGGCATAAAAATGCTTAGATTCTGTGGCACATTATCAATTTTTGACCTACTTCTAACACTTATTTTAAAAAATATCTGCACAATCTCGTCAGCTCATGATCAGCGCGCGCTGCATTGAACCTTCCTCTTTCGAATGCGCCCCTTCCCAGCGAAAAATATTCTCATATAAGGACGGAAAGTTGAGACACGCGAAACCATTTTTCTAATTTTGTCGGTAACGTGGTCACTCTACCTTATCGCGAATCTACAGAGTCTTGGCCCTTGAGGAACGTTTTCGTTAGATAATATTCACTGTAAACAATTCTATTTTTTTTTATAGTATTATTGCATTCATTTGTTTAATTTAACTAAATCAGTTTAACCCATTCAGGATAAACAGTATCTTTCGACCCATAGAGCCTGAGAGTATGTAAATTTCTAAAGTTGCATGAGAATAATTTAATTACTTAAATAACAAAAAATCGATACATAGTTTATTCTCTTGGTATTTAAAACGCTATTGATACATAGTCTAATTTCCTGAGGAAAATATTTTTAATATTTTAAGAGATATTTATACGCAAAGCGTTAATAAACACATTGAAAATAACACATTTTGCATGGAAAAATTGAAAAGTTATTAAAACTTTTAACACATTAAACGCAGAGTTAATTTTGTCTCGCTTTGCATTTGACTTTTTATGTAAGTTGAAATTCACAAAAAACGTCTGTGCATAAGCAAAAGACTTGTTCACCTCATTTCTGTTTAACCTGTTTCAATCAAATCTATTAAAAGAGTATAAACATAGTTGTATAAATACTTTTTGGATCCATCTTATGTCATTTACGTTTTGCTTAATAAAGACGCCATAGTCCGATAGTTCTCAAGCTAAGATGATGTATCCTTGACCATAGATTTGTTTAGAAATCGCAAGTTAGAATAAACATCATTCAATTATTTCATCATCGGTAGTCTGACCTAGGCGTTTACGATTAACGAATTGTTTTAGGGGAACAATATGTACAAAACGGCGTTTGTTGCCTTCTTCCAAGGAGAGCAGCTGAAAAGTCGCATTAAGAAAGTCTGCAGTGGTTTCCATGCTTCTTTATACCCATGCCCGCATAGTCCTACGGAACGCAGTGAAATGCTGATAGGCGTTCGCACCAGATTAGAGGATTTGAACATGGTAAGGCTGTAATATTCGTTAAACATTTTTGTTATTATATTCTTCATCCCGATGTGGTGATTGTTAGGATCGGCTTTGAATTTAAGAAGTTTAAAAATTGTGTTTAAAAGCAGAGCGGTGGTAATAATTTAATGAAAATACAGCACGCTTTTCATGGTGTAAAATAATCCATAATTAAGTAATGATGCATTAATTGCAAGATGCAGGCGTTACATGGACAATTATTTTTTCTTAACACTAGAACTACCGAGCACTAAATATAACGGACAGATACTAATGCTTTTTAATTATCACAAAAATAGATTTCGTTCATTGATAAGAAAAGTGACACAACTCAAAAATTTTTTTAATTATTTTCATTGGTTCACTAGCATTGTAGTCACTCTAACTTTTCACAGTAAAAACGTCATAACTCTAATTCAACCTGTCAACAATTATTCGCAGGGAAAACGACATAACTCAAAATATATTCGTAAAAAAAATTATAATAATAACTATATAAATTGTGGTGTACTTTATAACTAATGTACATGACAATTAACCCAGTGTCTAAATAACAACAAATTATTTTACACTTCTAAGTCGGTTATATACAATAAAAAAATTGGCAATTTTAGGTGATTTTAAAATGGCTTTCTTGTAAAATTTTCTTTTTTGATTTATATCACTTTTCTTATGAATGAACGATTTATTCAGATTTCTCTCTAAAACATTCTAAAAATTTTTTTGCGATTGAAACTACCATAGTTTTGACGATCAAAGCTCTCCCTTTACAACGACCCCTTCAAATTCAATGTATGTGAGTTTTTTTCTGACGTTTTACTGAACTTTCAATGAAAGTAACATACGGATCACTATGAGATTTTTACACGACCGAACTTGTTCTTCGTCGATCGTATCGTTGTACGATCTTCTTAACGAAATTACGACAATCTAATTATCAGTAGGAGCGTGCTAATACATTTTGAAACCACTGTATGCAACGTGAAATTTTTTCATCTTTTCGCTTATTTCTTAGGTTCTCAATGAAACACGAGATCACCGTCAACGTGTGTTGCATAATGTAGCAAAAGAGCTACCCAATTGGACCATCATGGTTAAAAAGATGAAAGCGATTTACCATACGATGAATCTATTCAACATGGACGTTTCGAAAAAATGCCTTATAGGAGAATGTTGGGTACCAATATCCGACCTGAATACCGTGAGAAACTGTCTTGCCGAAGGATCGGTTAGCATTCAAATGAAATTATCCAGAATACAGTAGAGTCTCCCGTATCCGAATGCCCTAATATTCGAACGTTCTATTATCCAAATAGCGTTTCGCAGCGATATTTGTATACAATGCACAGCGTGTTTCAAAATTATATGTCGCGACCATTATAACATAATTTTGCACCTCTGAATAGGTGGAGATCTGTTTAAAATATGGACTGAAAAATTGACCTTGATCCTTTTTTCAAGGTCAAACTTTTTTATTGCATCCTATAGTACCCATCCCGATGAAGAAAAGTCTCAAAGGAACCATTGATCTCAAGCCAAATGTTTTCTTAAAAAACAACATTAAAGTTTCGTAAAATATTTTATTCCATATGTTTACAAGTTGAGAGGATGATTCTACATAAGAAAATAAGTCGAAAATATAAAAAAATTGTTTTTATTTGATGCGTCATTTTCGAGAAAATTGACTTTAAAAATCTAGCGTTCTCAAGAAGTAGAATTAGTAGGTCATGAACAGACGCGTCAGACGATTCCTATTCAATAGCACACGTGTTCGCTGAATTTTCAAACTCAAATTTCTTAGAAAGGAGAAGTCAAAAGGAAAAAATTTGTTCTAGATTTCTCATGGAGAATCAACCCTTTCACGTTTAGACCATCTTGGTACACTCTGTAGACATATGGAATAAAATAGTTTACAAAACTTTAAAGTCGTTTTCTAAGAAAACGAGTCTCATGATTCTCTTGAGACTTTTGTTCGTCGGGATGAGTAGAAACTGACCTTGAGATTCAATTGCGATTTGCGGTCCATTTTTTTAACAGATCTTCACTCACAGATGCAGAAACACGCTATGTATAGTGATCACGACACATAATTTTGAATCACCCTGTACATATGTATGAATAGTTTCTAGTATTCAGTCGTACGAATCTTAATCGTAACTAGACTGATCTTTATGCAAAATAAAAAAAATTTTAATAATTGTTTATTAACTAATTAACAGCCAAAATGTTTTGGGATCCTTAAATACTATACGAATTTCATAGTCTCTTGATTTTAATTTAAATAAATGAAATTTAATATCAAAAGAACGATTGTTCTGTTATCCGAACACTTTTGTGTTTCTATTAGTTCGGATATGGGAGGTTTCTGACATGCGTGAATGATTGTTATTGTTTGTTATTGTTTTGTTATTGTTTCATATTATTCAGCGTATCTATGGTAGTACGATGCCATCTTTCCTCAATGTTATATACACAGACGAGAGTCCGCCAACGTTTAACAGAACGAATAAATTCACGAGAGGTTTCCAAAACCTAATTGACGCGTACGGAGTGGCATCATATCGTGAAGTTAACCCAGCACTTTATACAATTATCACTTTCCCCTTCTTATTTAGTATCATGTTCGGTGATGCTGGCCATGGTAAGTAGAAATTAAATTGCTTGATAGCTTATAAGAAAAAAGTATAATGTGTCAAGTTTCACTCTTTAATTTAAGGGAGTGTTCTGGTTTATTATCTTTTAAAAATTGATTTTTTTACTTTTTTTGTTTAAGTATTAGTGATATAGAATATGGGTATAAAAGGATTTGATTGAATCCGCATGATTAATGTAGTTATGGGCGTGTAAAGTATGCATTTCCCATTGCGATATATATTAGTTCATAGTTGACTTTTTTCGAAACAGGTGCTATAATATCTCAAGTTCTAGTTAACCAATTAACTTGAAACTTTGAGAGGATTTTCAGTAAATACCCTGATATCGCATGAACTAAAATTGAAAAAAAAAATCGTTTCTCCTTTATTTTTTAAACGCGCTAAAGGCGGAAAAATATAAAAAGATCAGTAATTTGAGTTAAGAACGTCACCATTTTGTAAATAATTGAGACTTAATGTATTTTCTTTTGGAGTATTGGCACATTCATACTGACGAATATACTTCTTTTCGATCAGCAGAAGGATCGGAGTCATGGCAATAGTCAATACATGTATTTCAAAACTCTTTTATGATTTGATGATTTCAAACGTTCGTGCCCGACCTTTTAGAAATTTCAAAAGATTTCCTTCAAAGAAAAACCCTGCAGTTTTACAAAAAAGGTAATCCACCAACTTGTAAAACGTTGGGAGTTATTCAAACTGATCGAGAAGTTATTGGTGTTCTAATGTTAGAACTGTTACTTAAAGACAATAATTCCTCACCGGTTTGTACAATAAGTCGTGTTGTTTGAATAGCAGAGAATTCAATCAACGATGGTTCAGATAATCAAGGTTCTTGTAGACATAATTGATTAATAAAATTATTATTTCAAAATGTAACTATTTGAGTTTTATTTTCAAGTCTGGCACGAACTTTTGCAACTGTCTAATACATACTTCTGCTTTAGCATATCTCCAGAGAAAAAGTAAATTCTAATGAAGTATTGACTTCAACCTTGAAATTCTAATGAACGTTTATTTTTAATGCAGGTATAATTATGACTTTGTTTGGCCTGTTTATGATACTAAAGGAGAAGAAATTTATGACGCAAAAATCGAAGTCCGAAATTTGGAATATATTCTTTGCCGGTCGTTATATTATACTTTTAATGGGTATATTTTCTATTTATACCGGCCTCATCTACAACGACGTGTTCTCAAAGTCCATTAACCTGTTCGGATCTAGTTGGCTCATATCGTACGATATGAAAACCATAGATAGTGCTCATGCCCTTCAGTTGGATCCGGCTGCTGAAAGTGATTATTATCAAACACCGTATCCGTTCGGTGTGGACCCAGTTTGGGTATTAGCCGAGAACAAGATTATATTCTTAAACTCGTACAAAATGAAGCTGTCCATCATCTTTGGAGTTGTGCACATGATGTTTGGCGTCTGCATGAGTGTCTACAATATTATGTAAGTTTAATTATTAAAATTATAGCACGCGCAATAGTCCCAGCACCCGAAAGTCCCATTCTTTACGAACATTTCAAAAAAATTCTTATGTAAATATTCGCGTAATTACCGAAATTATTTATAACATAATCAACTAAGTTACAAGCTGTAGGAACCATCATTTAAAACTTTAGAAACGTTCATCTCAAAATTACATTTTAAGAACGGTGTGTGTCTATAACTCTCGATGAATACTTTTACTTCTGAAGGAGTACAATGTCACTCTTCGTAGAGTGTGACTTGGACAACAATAGAAAATGATTCTAAAATGAATTATAAATAATTCGTGACCATTTTTTTCCGATAAAATATGCGAAAATTGTGTTTTATGGAACTTCTACAGGGTGTTCGACTACAGATGGGAGAAAATTTAAGGGGTAGTTCTTCGTGACAATATAAGACGAAAATGAAGAATAAAAAAATTGCAATTTTGGCATCATTTTTTAAATATTAACAATTCAAAATCCGCCTAAAATGCGGCAACCCGACCAACCGAGGTGTAGGTTGCGTACGCCATAGAGGCGCGCGACACTCACGTATCAAGTGACACATACATCCTTACCTTGGTTCTTATTTGGGGTCTTAGCGAGGTAAAAATGCTTTGAGGATTCACAAATTAACGGTTGGACGACATTGAACCTGCCTACTCGTTAAAATCCAAAAGAGCATTTCTATTATCTGATCTATGAAATTATCGAGTAGAAGGGGTCAATGCTCTTTCATTTTAAAATCAGGCTCACAGAAGTAATTTATTCGTGATCACTATAAAATTATTTCCAAATATTCATTGGGTCCATGAATGTTGAATAGAATCCTCACAAATGCAAGTATCCACAAAAATCCACATATGCTGTCGATCCACATATCTGTTGATCGGGCTGCCGCATTTTAGGCTGTTTTTGAATTGTTAATAACTAAAAAATAAAGCCGAAATCGCAATTTTTTTATTATTTATTTTCGTCTAACATTATCATGGAGGACCACCCCTTAAATTTTCTCCCACGTGTAGTCGAACATCCTGCATAACGTTCATCCGAATTTGAGAGTTTTTTTGAATTTATTCATAAATTCATACCAATTTTAATATTTTGACTACGTGTTCTTAATTTCTTGAAAACATAGGTATGAATATCAAACCACATCAAAGCAATTCAACTAATTGTGAAAACTGATGTTTTTCACAATTTTCAGCTTATTTTTGCATTTTTATATACATATGTTTGGCAATTTTCACCATTTTTAATCGTTTATAATTCATAAATCAAAATTAATTTTTTAGCATTCATATAGCGTGCACCATGAATTGTGTGACTGACTATATGCGATCTCCTACCTTAATTGAGTTAATGTTATTTTTCATGTACTATAAGTTAAATACAACTATTACTCAACCAAATTTATGACAAGGTTGGGCACGTTTCATTTGAAATAAGATAACAAATAATGTTTTGAAATAATGAATTATTTTCAATACTTTATTATTTGTATTTTACAAATAACATAAAAAATTATTTTCATTTGGCATTTAAATCAAATAATGTTTTATTTCAATTATATTGTTGAAATTAAATAATAAATAGTCTCACCTCAAGAAGAGGTTATTGAAGTAAATAAATTAATTATTAAATTTAGATGTTCTAATTTTTGTAGTTTAATGATTAAAGTTTGCCAACATTCATTTTTGAAATTGTTCTTTAGTAAAATAAATAAAATTTTTGAGAATACGAATTATTTGATCAAATGAATGATAAAATGGAAAATTATTTTATATGAGAGATTATTTCAAATAACATGTAGCCAAATAGGATAATACATTATCTTAACGATTATTTTTCAAATAATTTATCTCAATAATGCCCAAGCCTGATTTATTATACACTTCAGCCAGATTTAACAAGATACAATTGAAACCTAATTCAAACCTGAACTACTCAAAAGAAAATCTAATGTTGGCCTAATTGGAATTCAATGCGTCAGATATAAGTTCACATAATCGGAAGATACGCCTTTTTGGTTAATTTATGTCACGTAATTTCTTATAAAAAATCATATTTTTCATATGGTCACTTGTTTTTGTTGCATGCTGCATATGCTCTATCAATGCATTTATAACGATGTTTCTTTCTTTCCAGGTATTTCAAGAAGTATTCAAACTTCTTTTTCCAATTCTTGCCACAGCTCCTCTTTCTTATTGTGTTGTTTTTCTATCTCGTAGTGTTGATGTTCGTCAAATGGGTTTTGTATAATGCTGCTTCAAAAGGTAAAGATTCTATTTTCAATTTATTTAGCTATCTTTTTAAGTAAACCAGTAGAAAATAATGCAGGTGTAAAACCCAACGTCTGTATATAATTATTTCTTATTCTTTTCTTCGATAAGAAAAGTCACAGAAAAGAGAAAACATAAGTAAATTATGAGTTAAAACAGTATTCCGTTTTATGGGGTTATTTATATTGAAATAAAGTTAATGTGCAAGGTGAATGTGTAAGGAAAGATGTTTCAAGTTTTGTTCAATACTGCAGTTGGTTCAAAAAGCAGTCGATGCTCTAAATTTATAATCGTTAATACAATATATTTTTAGTAACAACAAAAATATATAACAAATTATAAAATCTACAAACATTAATAGAACCTTATTAGAATACCAGAAGCATGAACATCGTTTTGGTACATTAACTTATGCTTTTCGAAAAATAATTTCTCTGAAGGTCATTTGAAGGTCAACATTCAAACAAAAACAAGTTCAAATGTGTATAATCTTTTCATAAGCCATAACTTTGTACTAATCGAAATATGTGAGTTTACAATGTGAGTTTGAGAAAAAATCTTTTCTATTTCGATAATTGTCTCATTGAAGCAAGATTTTTTCCCTTACATGTTTTCTCGTATCATTACTAATAACATATCAGGTGAAAATGTTAGCTAATTCACCTTGCATATTAATGCAGTACAGTTCTCTTTCGATATAAGACGACATGTTTTTTCGCAACAAGAAAATCTCTATCCCCACTTTTTCTTTCGAAGTTATCCGCTCGACTCCGCCTAGCACCAGAACGAGAGGGTATGTCGTATTTTATCATTTTCCAACGAATTATCATTCACTCAGGCGTCCACTAAGGTACAATGACAAACCGAATAGGTACCCTTTTCCGCAATACGTCGGAAGCTACCCCGATCCATTGTCTTATATCGAAAGAATGTATTTTCTTTGTAGTAACAAGTTTTATTCATAATCATAAAATTACTTATATTTATTGATACTAAAGTGTATTGTATTTTAATTTTCAGACCTTGCTTATACTCCAACATGTGCTCCATCTGTTTTGATCACGTTCATCAACATGATACTGCAAGGTCACGCGACTATGCCAGCGGGGTGTCCAGAATACATGTTCCCTGGTCAGGCCATTGTTCAATATGTCTGCATTGGTGTTGCTTTAGTATGTATACCTACGATGCTCTTTGGAAAGCCTGTCTATTTCTTAATATCAAGGAACAAGAAATCCAAAGGAAAGCTTCATGTAAGTGCACATAATAAGAGCATTGCTGTAACTGGTCTTCTAGATGTTGACGTTGCAAGAGAAAGTCTCTCTTCATTCCTATTTCCAATCGTTTCGTCACACGTTCAGTCCAAAGTAAATGCACCGAATTCCACGAAGGGTGATTATAGTCGTTCTAATCGTATGTGAGCGTCATCTATTTGAAATGCGATTGTAGTCGTTTATCTAATATTTGCGAAGATGGTCATTATTTCACAAGTAAATATTGTTTACTCGAGTGGTCCAGGATTAAGCGAACTGTAATTTTATTTATCTTTTAAACGTTCGCTCGCTTTCGACGTTTAAACGAGCACGAATTTGTTGGGGGCGAATGAGCATTTGTTCGTTTGTTTAAATTCAGTAATTGTTGTCTTAACTTTTCAAATGATGTACCAGTGGATTGTTGAGATTTTTCTGATTGAAGTAAGTCTAAACACGACGTAAATCGGACTAGCTTTATTCAAAGTGTCCCAAAAATGAAGTAAGTTTGAATGAAGTAAGTCATTTGAAGTAAGTTTTTCCTTCGCGAAAATATTCTCCGTGGCTTTGTTACGAAAGTATTAACAAAAATATGGACCAATCCAAGCGCGGCTAGGGCGGAGGGATTCTGTCTTGGCCAATGCCAACACAACTCCACGCTCAGCGGAACCTGTAGTTGCACCCTGATTGGTCTGTACTTTTCGTTAATAACTCCTTAACAAAGCAGTGAAGAGCATTTTCGCACAGGAAAAAATTACTTCAAATGACCTCAGGAATCGCCTCTTTCAAGGAAATATATTTTAGGGACACCCTGTAGACTTAATGTAAATAACGAAATTAAGGACATACGTACGTATGATAGAGTCTATGAATGTAGACTGACTTACGCCATGTTCGGACTCATTTTAATCGGGAAAATCTCACTAACCTACTAGTTCCGCATTGACAAGGTAAAACAAACATTAGTGAATCTGAAATTTTCATTATTGCACATTTAATTTTTACGAAGTCTCGAACCTCGAACCTCAACCGTCAATACTCGATAAACTACGTCTATTTCGTCGTTGCTCACTACAGTCTTGTTCCGATATAAGGCGAAGGCTCGAGACCGGCTTTCGCTGCATATCGGATTAGGTATGGCAGGATATTAGGCATTTTCTACCATCTTATCTGGCGTTTAAGTGAGCACTACCGTATAATCGACTGATTCGATGGTTTCAGAGCAATGGAACACAAGACATCGAGTTACAGTCAGACGCTACGCAAACGATAGCTTCAACTAGTGAACCAGCCGCAGGTGGTTCTGAACATGAGGAAGAATCGTTCGGTGAACTTATGATCCACCAAAGCATTCACACTATAGAATACGTTCTTTCGACGATATCGCACACTGCCTCTTATTTGCGTCTGTGGGCCTTGTCGCTAGCCCACGGACAATTGTCAGAAGTATTGTGGTCAATGGTATTAAGGAAAGGTCTCGGCGCTCCAGAGGGCAATTATGTATCAAGCGTGATGTTGTTTTTAACATTTGCTGCTTGGGCATTCTTTACCCTCGCTATTTTGGTAATGATGGAAGGGTTGTCTGCTTTCCTTCACACCCTTCGACTGCATTGGTAAGTAGAAACGCAATTGCATCATTGAATTAGTGTCTCATTAGTGTCTTCTGAGTACAGAGCTGTTCAGTGTCTGCCCGTACGGCAGAGATGGGCAGTATGTAAATACAAAATTATTCAAATAAGTTTTAGATAAAATACATTGTACCTTTTGCTTTTTAAACGAGAATTTATCTGTAACTTTATCTCTCAAGCGCTTGGTTTGGAAAGTTTATTCGTCTGTCTCTCCGAAAATTTTCTGGTTTTCTAAATGTTCTAATTGTTCATAAAAATTCAAGTCGTGTGGTCCAATATTACAAAAATTATCGTCCTTCTAAGAGTGTCCGAATATTAGAGTCACTGCACGTACTACGTACTTATGTATTACGATGTACGCATTACGACTTGGCAACGTCGAATCAAGCTGTCGGTTATTTTAAGTCACATAAAAATGACGAATAAAGATACATGTGATTTTTATCTCTTCGGAATACTCGTCACGAATGACACAATCGAATAAATCGTCTTGCTACATCGAGCTTCGAATAAATCTCAAAGTTAAGATGAAATTGTTGCATTGAAATCTCACATTTTCCGTAGCCAAAATCTGACGGATTAAGGAATGATTAAAGATAAGCTTAAAACTCTCAGCTATTTCTCACAGATAATGCGTTATAACGAAGTATACTTCGAGATTCGATAAACTACAGATGACGAATGAAATTTCTGAAGAGTATCTTACAGATAAACTATGTTGAATATATATTTAAAAAAATAAGTACAAATAAATGATAACATAGATACGATAATAAAAGATAGGTTATCTTTTATTCAAAAATTTTAGATAAAAAATTGCCCATCTCTGCCGTACGGGCAGCGATTTTTTTTGCCCTGTGCACGAAGCCACGCCCCTGCGGGCAAGGCTGCATGCATTTGTCACATGCAATGTCACGACCATGTGGCCTGTTGCGGCTGTGCTACGGCTTATTCCCACTCTGTTAAGTCATTTGCCCGTAGCTTTGCCCGTAGTTATGCCCGTAGCTGTGCCCAAAGTCGTCAGATCAAGACTTGTTCCCCCACCCTAATTTCCCTTCTACCACACTATTCCTCCATGTTTCCCCCACGGCCCGGTCCAGTGACGCGTTTCGTCTCCGTCGTGCATACTCCGGTACTGGCGAAGAGAGGGTAACTTTTCCCCTCAATTCGTGCTCCTTCCCCTCATCTGGCGACACTGACTGTGCTCACGGGTATGGGCGGGCAGCCATGCCCGGTAATAGGCATGTTGAACAGCTCTGGTCTAATACAAGAGCGTATGGTACATTTCATTTACAGGAAGACGAATCAATTCGTTGCTTAATTCAGCAATAGAAGAATTAACTAGTGTAACGTACGGTCTTCTTTCACTTCGAGAAATGAAATATTAATTCAATATTGAGAAAGTAGTTCATTAACTGCAAACATAAAATTCGATACATCATTGTCTTTGATACTGGCATACAAAAATCATTTGTAGAGAATATCTCGATAACTATTGGTTTTTCACCCCATAAAAGAAGATTCAATTTTCCCTTCAACCATAATAAAGCTTTATGATAAAGAAACTGAAGGTGACTTTCATATTTCGATGAAAAAGCAAAATGTAATAAATCTAATTATTACATTGTATGCTACCCTTGAAACCATACTAATTATGCTAACAAGTAATACGTGTTTGATATGTTAACTATTGTAAGTTATTTATTTCAGGGTGGAATTTATGAGCAAGTTCTACGATGGTCAAGGTTACCCCTTTCAACCATTTTCTTTCAAAAGTATTTTAGACGCAGAGGACACCGAAGAATAGACGACTTCTGGTCGACAGCAATAATAATAATGCTGAATAGACACGTACACCGCATCGTGTGCGAACACTTCTTTCTGTTTTGTAAAAAAACAGAAAAGTACAAATTATAACATGTGAAAAGGAATGAAAAATGTTATTGGCAATGTATTTTCTACGAAATTGAATGGTTAACCGATTGTGTGTTAAGTTTCTACAAAATATTGTTCCTTCGTAAAAATCATGAGGTAACACCATTCAATATATGAATATATTCTACATTCGTCGACAGTGGTTTGACAATCATGTAAATTATGTAATCAAATTACAAAGTTATGTTTTGAGCAAGAATATCTTTTTTTTTAACAAACATAATGATTAAAATAAAAATTATTTTATTTGAGAAAACTTACCTTCGGAATAGTGGTAAACGTTTATTTTTGTATCTTTCAGCTTTAGCAAGGAGGTGTGCATGTAATTATTCTGTTGATACTAACTTTACAAGCTTTTCCCATTTCGTGCTTCCATTTGCTTCCGTTGTTCCCCAAATTTTTTTGGTAACGTTGTAATTGTCACGATATCCTGCTTGTTAATACACTTATATTCTTCTCATAAGTATTGTAACGTTTCCAATTCCTTGTTACATGTGTGTATAATTTTTCGGTTCAACTGTCATTGTTTGTTTCTTCATCTCTATTATAATGTAATAAATAATAAATCTGTTTTATAATTTTGTTTATTTCAATTTCTATATTCTTTGTTTCCGTTTTTTTTTTCTGACAGGTTGTTATATTCATTTTACATATTTTTATTCTATTTTTCAATTGGTATATCTCTTTTCTTCCCTATATTTTAACAGCATTTAATATTATAATATGTACACAACTTATGGAGAATATTATTGTCCCATTATTGTATTTATTTTAGTCTTTGTTTGATTTTTCACATTTGCAACATGTGATTACAGATTTTTCAGTTTTTGTACAGTTTTCTTTTGTATACACTGTTCTTGCTGAAAGCTGCAACACAAACTTTTAAATTTGAAATTTCTTTTACCTTTTTTTTGCCATATTTATTCATCCTCTTTTTTACAGCTTTTCTTTTCTTAAATGTTTATTCTTTATATCTTTTAATGCTTTATAATGAGTTTCTTATTAATACGTTCTCTTTCTTTTATTTTCTCTAATGCATATTGGCTTTCCTAGGCAAATTTTGCATGTACTTTGTCTCTCGCAAGAAATCTTCCTGATGTGCCACTTCTATTTTCATGTAAGTTTTGAATTATTATTCTATCATGAAGTATACCTTGATGTTACAAAACAAAAATCGTGTAATTTCTAGATACTGGTTCCTTATATTGAAATAATGGTAAATAAGTCATAAAAATATATCTTATATTTTCATCCGTTCTACAAAATCAAATTTCTTTAAAGTGTTACACTTTAAAAGATACCTTTCTTTGCTTTTTCAGGGTTTTTGTCTGACACACTTTTTTATACATCTTATTATATTTAATTCTTTAAGAACTCCTAAATTGTCTATCTTTAATTTAAATAAATAAATCATATTTTGGAATTCTATTTTTAAAAAACATTTTTTCTTTTACTCTTCTACCTTCAAAAATGGTTTCTGTTTACTTCAAAAAATAATTTTTATTATGTTTCTTATGTTTGTGTGGTTCTCTACTGGTAAGCTATTTTTACTTGTATGTATTCCCAATTTCTTTGTTTCCTTTTAGGTATGTTTTTATTGAATATCTCTTTATTCCTATCTGCCATATTTGCTTGAACAATTCCCTCACCAATTTTTCTCCAGTTCCTTTCCTTAGAGTTTATTGTTCTTCTATGACTAGCAGATTATTGATTTTGTCTCTGATTTTCTTAACTTATTGACTATTACTTCTATTTCCTTTTCTTTTTTGTTCTTATTCACTTGTTCCGATTAATTTCTAAGAGCTCCATTTTTTCTTCTTATCACCTTTTACTGTTTCCGTGCTTTTAACTTAAGATTTCTTTCTTCTCCGAGATTTTTATTTTATTTGATTCTGTGTTCCTTCTGTGCTTAATCAATGACATTGTTTATTCCTGTTTTCTTTTTGACAAATATGTATTTATATTTTTTCTTCTTTTTAAAAATGTAGTACGAATATTTTTCACACTGTTTCGGAACCTCGTCTCTTTTTTTCTTTAACTTCAAATAAAACTCTTTTCTTCAACTAAAAGTTTCTGTTTCACCATTTTTATGTTTCGATGTTCACTGGTGTAACAGAACCTTGTATAAACTTTCAAGTAACTATACTACATCTACTTTACGTGATGAAATAAAAGTGTTATATTTTAATTATACTGGCAATATTTTGACTAAAGTAATAACTCAATTTATAAAACATTATTTCAACGAGATTTTTATAAGATTGCTAATTGTAAAAAGATTTTTTTTAGTTTTAAAGGAACAATATTACATAAGTTAACTGAGTACAGCAACACGTTCTGTTAAGTCAAATGAATGTCACGAGGATAATAATACATATAAGTACATGATGTAAATGCAAATTTTACGGATGGTGAAATACCTTTAATGGGTGCATCATATCAGAACAAAATGTAACAATACATTACGTATCTCCTTGTTTAAAAAAAAGGACAGAAAATTCAGAAGGAGAAGGATGGAATGTAGATATACTATTGTTAAAGTACAAATTGTTACATGTGATCAGCAGAAAGTATTTCATTCCTTATCTTTAACTGATAACAAAACTACGTTGTTAGAAATATATATAATACAGATCAATTATATTATTATAATGTCAAAGAAGAGTGATGCAAATATAATTATATTTTAACAGATTTGTTGCATTACATTGAATCTATCACCCTAATCCATTTATACTTCATAAATATTTATTAGAACGACAGTACTTACACCTTATAAAAGCATGATTCAATAACTATTTAATAATAATTCATATTAAAAAAAAAACAAGTAATCCATCATAAAATTTAAAATCTAATAAATTCTCATAAATTAATTTTTATAAATTACTTTTGCTAACCAGTAAATGCAATATAAGAAACTGTATATTTGACAACTAAATACACTATATATTTAAGTTCAACAACGGAAGGACTTTAATTATTGCAGTCCTTTTTTCATTAAATATATTCATTTTTATGTGGAAATTATTGAGCTATACAATATTCTTTACATGATATACGAAACAAAAAAGAATTATTTGTATTATTATGTAGGATTACTCGGAACTACCGGATAAAGACATCTTTAAGACGTCTGTAGTTAAAGACGTCCCGAATGTCCTACGAACGTCTCCCGAACGTCTCCTGAACGTTTGTTGATAAAAAACGGTACGTCCTAAAGACGTCTTTAAGACCTGTAAAAGACATCTTTTAAACGTCTTAGAGACGTCTTAGACGCGTTCATAAATGTTAATTAATAAATAAATTAATAAATAAATTTGAAGCGGCCATCAGCACGTACAATAAAACAATTGGCGTGCAAATGGTCGGGTCGGTTTATGAGGCGAGCGACAGCGAAAGTATTTTTGAGAAAGCCGTTATCGTAACTATGGATACCTAAATATTAATACAATGTTGTTAATAATTATAAGATAAATAAATAATAAATAATTAATAATTAATACAATCAGCCGCCCTCTTCAGCCACATCTGTATAGCTGCCTAGGTGTCCTTTTGGCTTCCAAGCATTTTCGCCTCTTGTGCACTTTAGGCACTTTAGCCTACAGCAACACTTCGAGTAGCAATCAGATAAATTGTAACCTAAATAAATGAACAAAAATTAAGAAAAGTTATAAAACAACACTGAAATAAATATAGCAGAAGGGTATAAGGAAAAACAACAACAGTACAAATAATAGCAATGAAAATACTTACTTGTCTAAATAATATGTAAATAACGACGTGCAATAACGATGTGGAACAACGCTGTCCAAAGTCTCCAGTTCACAACACTCGACGACTCACAATGCTAAGGGATAGTTCAGACACGGCGGAAACAACGCATTTGAACGAATATGAATACGTTAATGTAAATAAGCACCGCGCGAACGGTTCTAGGATAACTGACGAGAAGTCCTCCCCCACTCTGTGACAAGGTCCCTTAAGGGGGCCGGCAGGCATTTGGCCTTGACTGTCACGCTATGTTA